>VMDR010010410.1:0-30869 GCA_007922815.1 Macrotus californicus | reverse complement strand
TTACTGATTTGCCACAAGATATTAAACCATGTCTCTGAAAATAAAAAATTAAGTGTTTCAGTTTTATTTGTCAGTCTTTATTGATAAAAAAGTAACGTAGTCTGTCATTTACTAGGCCCTCCCTCTGTTCCAGGCACTACACTTGACACTTTAAAAGTATATATGCTATCACTTAAAGCTTACGAAAGGATCAGAATATAGGTTTTATTAATCTCACTTTTAAGACTTGGAAACTGAGGCTTAGAGCAGGGGTGGCAGTCACAGGAAAGGGCTAAGCAGAGATTCAGAGTCAGCTAAGCTCTCTTCCCATCGTTTGCTTTCAGTCACTCTGTGACAATTGAAGCTACCATGCCTCTGGTCTTCAGACTTTTATTGATCGATTTCCAGGGAAGAAAAAGTCATTTTGGCTCTTCATGTGCTCTGCCATATTGCTTTCTGAAGGGTTTGCAATAGTGTATAATCCTAGCAATGAAGAAGAGAAACAGTCCTGGCTGCTGTGGCTCAGTGGATTGAGCACCGGCCTGCGAGCCAAAGGGTCACTGGATCCATTCCCAGTCAGGGCACATGCCTGGGTTGCAGGCCAGGTTCCCGTGTGGGGTGCACAAGAGGCAACCACACATTGATGTTTCTCTCTTTCTCTTTCTCCCTCCCTTCTCCTCTCTCTAAAAATAAATAAATAAAAACTTAAAAAAAAAAGAAGAGAAACTGTCTCACTTTTGCATTGATAATATTGGATGTTGTTATTACTTTAAAAAGATGCTGCCTGGACAGATATAATATTGAACCTTGGGATTGCTCTGTGTATTTCTTTGATTACAAATGAAGATAGATATATTTTTAGATATTTGCTAATGTATCTTTCCTCTTACATGTGAATTGTGGTTAATATACTTTGCTCATTTACCTATTGGTGCCAATATTTTTCTTAAGAATTTGAATTTGTATTTTTCTTTATAAATTTATAAATTTTCTTTATATTTTATACATAATAATCCTTGTCTTATATAGTGAATTAAAATATTGTCCTAGTCTGTGGTTGACCTTGTAATTTTTTTTGTAGACTACACTTAAAAAATTAGCTTCATTATTAAAATGATCAATTTTGCAGCACTGCCAGAAGACTCAGTGGTAATTTGATTATACAGTGTTATTAATCAAAACTAATTGAAGTTGACCATTTGAAATTAATTAAGGGTGAACTTCCTCAAGTCTAACAAGTTCAAGCTTGGATGGAATAGGGAATATATTTCTACCATCTTCTATCACTAAAGTCAGAGACACTTAAATGGAATCATGTAAGCTTATGTAATCTTTATGTTTATCTTTAAAAATAACAACTTACATTATGTAAATGTACCACAGTTTTTTGATCCACTCATTTACTGATGGGCACTTTGGAATACTACCGAGCAGAAAGAAAGAAGGAGCTCCTACCCTTTATGAGAGCATAGATGGAACTGGAAAGCATTATGCTAAGTGAAATAAGCTAGGTGGTGAAAAAGAAATGTGGTATGATCTCACCTATAAGTGGAATCTAATCAAAAAAACAAACAAGCAAGCAAAATACAACCACAAACTTTGAAATAAAGAACAAACTGACAGTAGCCAGAGAGGAGGTGGGAGAGGGATAATAGGGGAAGATCCATCAAGGAACATGTATAAAAGACAAATGGACAAAACCAAAGGGGGTAGGTTCAAGGGTGGGAGGTGGGAATGGGGGGGGGGTGATATAGTAGGGTGAAAATAGAGACAACTGTACTTGAACAACAATAAAAAGAAACAAAAAACAACAACTGACATTGATTTTAACAGAAACTGACATGGATAGCGCTGATTTTATGTTTTTAACTGTAAAGACATTTTAAAAGTAAAGAATAGAGATGATATTTCATCTGGGTTAATCTGAGTAAACTGAAAGGATAGATTATATTGTTAACTCAGGTTTAGTCTTCACTTTCCTCTTCATGTACTTTCCCAAAGTGAAAAATAAAAATTTTCCAAAATCTTACTAGGTAGTCTTCCAGACAGCCTCTGGGGACTACACATGACTGTTCTCCCCTAATTATAAAGGCTTTCTGACATGGAACTATCAAGTGCATCAGAGTTATTTTTTCCTAATTTAAGGTATAATCTCTGATTATATGCCTTAAAGTTGTGCATTTTAGCAAACACACAAAAACACACACGGAAACATTGAATCTTTTAAAATTCATTCATGGAGGGTTTTTTTATTTAAAAAAAAATTCTGCTCTTGAGTAGTTACCAAAGATCAGGAACACACCCATTAGGTGGAACGAAGTATCAGGGTTAGGTGTTACTCTCCCCCACCACTTTCCCACCCCCTCAGATTGCTCTCAGTTCTCCAGGGTCCCCAAGAGTAACACCAGCAGCTGGGCTGTAGCCAGAGGTCACACTTGCTTTTGGACAGAGTTAGACAAACCCTCACTTTTTATGTAGGAGAATATATGTCTTTAGCTATCTTGACAGTTTCTTTGCTGCAAATGTGCAGATAACAAATCTAAATATAAAAATCAGTCAGGAAAAGAAAATGTTTACAGAGCAGCACCTACTCTTTGTGAGGTGTGAGGCAATTATGACTTGTTGCCTTAATGGCTACAATTGGCATTTGCTCACTATTCTTTTTTTTTTCCCCAGAAAGTGGCCTGAAGCAGAGGCCTCTTGTTTCTCTTAGAGACCATCAACTTTTACACAAGGGTCTGCCACCAAAAATGGGTTGTGTACTCTTAGAACTTCTGAGGAGCTTGCTGAGTTAAAGTTCAAAAAATACAAGTGAGATGGAATATGTTATATTTTACTTTCAACAGATGCTGCAGAATTGTTCAAAGCACAGTAGCTTCAGAAAACAGGATGTCCTTGAACCATGGAGTTAATTTGTCCCATGTGGTGTTCAGGATACCAAGGAATCAGTCCTGAAACAAGTTTATTGCTGATGTTCATTTCTCTTCTCTCTCTCTCTTATTTTCTGATAACCTACACTACATAAGTTATCTTTTGGCCCTCCTTTTCCAATTCTGCCATCTTTACAGATATTTTTCTTTCTGACCTGTGCCAATGAGTTGATTGTATGCTCAGGGCTTGAAATGTCTCTCTAAAATTAATCTCAATATTCACTCATAAAAGCAGCTTACATAGTCTTTTTGATGAAAAAGGAGTCAGAAACTGTGTCCTCTGTTAAGAGTACTTTGTCCTTTTGGGGAAGCCAGTTTATTTTAAACAAATTTGTTTACATTTAAAAAAATGCACCTGATCATCCTATATGAGGGAACAGTCACACATTGTAAAGACCCCCCAAAAATCCCGTTGTAAAAAGGGATATAACTCATAATTCTTCCAGTTTGAATCAGCAACTACTATTTGTTATATAAAAATAGTTGCTGTACTCTCATGATTACACATGATTACAGCTTTCCACATTTTTGGAATACTTCATCGGTAATTCTTGGTAATTTTTAAATTGAATTTGTTGGGGTGACATTGGTTCCCCAAACCATACAGGCTTCAAGTGTACAACTCAACAAAACATCATCTGCATCATGTTCCTATCGCCTTAAGCAAAGTCTCTTTCCATCTACATTTATCCCCGCTTTGCCCACCTCTACTACCCTAACACCTTTCTCTCTAGCTATCACCTCCCTGTTGTCTGTGTCTATGTTTCACATTAAAAATATATATATATATATATATATTGCTTAATCCTTTCACCTTCTTTCATCTGATCCCCCCTTCCCCTGTCCCTATAACAGCTGTCTGTTCCATGTAGCCATGCCTCTGTTTCTATTTTGTTCATCAGTTTGTTTTGTTCATTAGATTCCACATATAAGTGAGATAATATGGCATTTGTCTTTCTCTGACTGGCTAATTTCACTTAGCATAATAATCTCTGGGCCCATCCATGCTCTCACAAAATTTTTGTAGACCAGAATATGAGGGCAAAAAATGGAATGTTTTCTGGAGGGCAGGTTCCTTGTAGTACAGGTTTCCCCTGCTAGGTGAGTGTTCTAGAAACCCATCTGTATCAGTGTACTAGATCGTGTTGTTGTGGGAGCCTGCTTTGGCCTCAGTGAAATTTTTTGAAGACTCTTTCAACACATTTGCCCATTTCATGATGGGTAATTTACAAGTGCGCCTACCCACACCACACTGAGTGTTCAGCAGTTTTTGACCCCCCTATTCACCCGATCTTACCATGAATGACTTTTTTGTTGTTTCCCCAGAAGAAAAAAGTCCTCAAAGGGAAATGTTTTGCCGATGCAGAAGAGGTGGAACAAAAATTGGCAGAAGCACTAAAAGGCATCAAAATCAACAAACAAGTTCAAAAACTGTTTTAAGCAGTGGAAAAAAATGTCTCAATAGGTGTATTGCATCAAATGGAGAGTGCTTTGAAGGTGACTGAAGTTTAAACATGTAAGGATAAATACACAATTCTTTTATAAGTAAATTCCAGGGTTTTGGGGGGCCCTTACTAGTATATTCAGTTATTTTCTCTGAAGTCAAGCAGATAAGAGCATTTTTCTATCACAGGTTTTCTTCAAAAACAATAAAGCTCAAGTAATACAGGAATATAAAATAAATGCCATATTGATTTAATAGTGGCTTTGAAATGAAGTGGAAAGACTTTTGTTTAATTAACTCAGTCATTCATTTAGTAAACATTTATTACATGCCTGTCGCATGGCCCAACTGGAAGAAACATCTGTCTGTCACTCTGCACTTGCTAAACCCGAGGCATCATGGCTGCCATTTATTTGAGCTTGCACTACATGTCAAGCTCTGTGCTTAGGACTCTATACATATAACTCTAATCTTCTGAACAATCTGCCCACACAGGTATCATTACTCTCATTTTAAAAATTGGGAAGCTGAGTCTTACATGGCGTATCTCTCTCAAGCAGTGGGGCAGGGTTGGTCCCACTTGGCTTAACTCCAGGTTTGGTCCTGGAATCACTTTAGGTCCCTGACAAGTTCTCCTTTAAAAGAATACTGAGAATGGAGTAAAGATAAGAGGGTTGAAACTGAAGTGATCGTGAAAAATATAAACTAAAAAGTCACTTGATGTTCTTTATCGCTGGTTTCATCGTGGCTGCTGATTTGTTTTTGGATCATATTATTGCACCCTGTTGTCACTTGTGTATTTACAAAGCCATCATTCTTTAATTTAAAACTATATAAATGTATTGTTCTAGGCCTCTAGTAATCAGTCTTTACTGCTCTCTAATACCTGCAGCTTTTCAGGGCTTAGATAAATCTAACTTACCTCCTCCAAGGCCTCCCTGACGACTCAGGCTATGCTGCTCTCTCCTGTCTTAGACTTCCAATCACAGCCACTGACACCGTTCACTGTGTGCTGTTCCAGAACTATTTTCCTTTTCATGACCAGAGCAGAGCCTCTCTCATACACTTCTTTTAAATCCTCTTTGGTGCCTTGCATGTGTTACATTCCTAGTAAATAATTTGCTTAATATAGGAACACTACTTACTACTTTTGAGCAACAACAGAGGTGAAAGGGCTGGATAGTTTCATGGTATGTTCAATTCTCTGAGAATAGCAAGAGACTGTGGCAGGTGGAAAGGCTCTACTGAAAATCACTGTCAGTTTGTTAATTCCCAAAGAGGCCAGCCTGAGAGAAATGAAGTCCATGGTTCATAAAGACCAGATAAATGTTTTATATGGAAAATAAATTAGCAAATTCACTGTCAAATTCCAAATGACAAGGAAGCATGGAAAGTCACAGTTTAACTTCCTTAACAAACCTGTCACTGAGAGCCAGATGACAGAAACTGTCAGAGAAACCATGTGTCACTTTGGAGACAGAGTGCTCCCTAACATACAGCATTCATGCCCGGACCCATCCCTTAAGACTGGAAGGGTGAAATCTCACAAAACCATTTGCCATTTGACTGTATAGAATTTCCCTTCAATTCTGAGGGTATTTTGGAGTTGTATAGATTCCCACCTATGAAAAAGAGTACTTGTAATATCAGACATGTTATGAGTCAGATAGGGCAGACCCAACTCATTTCTTTGCCATATAGACTTTCCAAATCTGGCCCTGGCTGCTAAATGCATCAATGTAATGGGGAACTAAGAATTGCCACACTAAATTTATGCCAAAATATTCCAAGAAATTCATAGACATAATGATGAGATTATCATTATCAGCGATGAGCCAAGGACAACAGTATGCTGATGGAATGAAACACTAAGTGGAATAAGTAAACTCATTCATAACCCATTCGTTCAACAAAAACATTTATGGAGCATCTTATCTACTCTTTGCCAGGTGCTGTGTTATGTGCTAGAGCGCAGGTGGCAAACACAAGGCATACAGGCCGAATCCGGTCCTCCACCTTGTTTTATCCGGCCAGCATCTAGTTTCTATCCGATGGCAGTGCCGAGCTCTCACTTAACTATTAAGGAGTAGTTACATTTATACAGTCCTAAAATTACATTTGGCCTTTGAAGGCAACTGTAAGGCTGTTGTGGCCCCTGTTGAAAATGAGTTTGACACCCCTGTGCTAGAGAAACAATATGAAGTTGGCCACACCCTGTGTTGTGAGAAGGGCTGTGATGGATTTAGATGCCTCTCAGTCCTTGAGGAGTTCCATGAATTTGCTTCTGGAAAATCAGCTTCATTAAGTCCTCATTTCATGACATCTCACACTGAAGAATCACATGCAAATAGAATATTGATCATTTTATTGATAACCGAGGAAATGACACCTGATGTCTGAGCAGCTCTATTTACTAAACAAAGTCCTAAAATTTGTTTTTCTTGTTCAAAGGAAACATCATGTTACTATGGGTCATGGATGAAACTTAAGCAGACACAACTCCAACTTAAAACCTTACTAATGCGAAAGAAAGCATGGCGTATTAATAAGTTTTGTTATCTGACAAGTTAACTTTTTAGGGAATTCCAGGTCATGTACTTACAGAGAGCTGAGTCACAGAGAAGGGACTGGAATGTAAAGGTCAAGTGCAACACCCATGTTGCTTACTCAGTGTCCCCAGTAGAGCATCCCATTGAGTGAATCACTTTTCAACTGTAAGACGTGGTACAAATCAGATTACTATACAAAAGTGGGGCTTCAGTTGCTAAATGAATAAACTTTTTGTAAATGATGATCACTCTTTTCAAGGTAGCATAAAAATCAAAACATAGTTCATGCTACACGAGGACAGGAACTTGTTTTCTCTCTGCAGCTCTGATATTGTCCCAGCCATGGGGTAGGTCCTCAGTATGTGTCCTGGTCAACTAGGACTGCTACAACAAAATACCATGGACTGGGTGGCTTTTAAGCAACAGAAATTTATTTCTCACAGTTCCAGAGGCTGGCAAGTCCAAAATCAAGTTGCTGGCAGTTTCAGTGTCTGGTAAAGACCTGCTTTCTTATTCACAAATGACCATCTTCTTGCTGTGTCCTCACACGGCAGAAGGACTGAGGGATCTCTCTGAGGTCCATTTTATGAGAACGCTGATCCGTTCACGTGGGCTCCACTCTCATGACCTAATCATCTCCCAAACACCCCACCTCCTAATACCATTATAGTGGGCATTAGATTTCAACATATGAATTTGGGGTAGAAGAGACACAAACATTCAGTCTATAACAGTAAGCATTAGTTGAATGAATGAATTCATTTAAATGACTGGTTTGGTTTCAGTATCTGCCTCATATGTCAGGTATACTGTAGCAAATGTCTCATCTTTTTCCAATAGTGGAAAGAGTATACAAGATTTCATGCTTGAGACAGAATTTTCCCAAATCAAGTTCTTCTTATCTGGGGCCTTCTATTGTCTTGAGTGCTAAACTGGCTTTGACCCTCACCTCTGTAATAACCTTTAGGTTCTCCTTACTTCAGTGGGGAGAGTTGTCCAGGGTTGACTTACCCCTCAGTCATCACCTCTGACTCTTGTACCATGCCAAACCCAACTTTGGTTTGCCCTGACACTCAGTTTGTAGAGAAGGTTTTCTGTTCTTTGGCTCTTTGTCCTATCTCTGATCTTATTCTTACAGTTCATTCCCCATGTACAGTTGTCATGCCAGTTGAGGACCAGCAGGCTAAAACAACACATGCACAAATGCCTGCTGTCTATAAGGTGGCTGCCAGTGTGGTCGGTGCTGCTGAATGGTGCCATCACAGGGGTGATGTTCCAGAGCCACATTATCTAGATGCAGAGTGCAGGGGCTAGTTCTATTTCCTAAAATTTTTTTGAAATTACATGCTAGCTTAATTTTTTAAAGTGATACTTTTGCTTTAAAAAAGAGATAACTTTTGTTTATGAAAGTAAAACATGTTTATTTAGGTAATTTGGAAAACATAAGATGTTATTAAGAAGGCACATTATCCATGACTTACTACCTAGAAAAAATCATTATTAACATTTAGACTCTGTTTAGATGCCACAAGGTATGAGCCATGACTTATAGCATATGTGGCATATAAGCCTCAGGGAGCACTTTCTTCCTAATCAAGAAGACTGCCAAACTTGTATTCTCCAGACAGTTCCAGAGCTGGGCATTACAGTCCTGGTTGTAAGTCACTCTACTTGCTCTTGTCAAAGCATCTTCCTAAAGCACAAATCTTATCTGTAACTCACCTGCTTAGGGAGCTTTCCATTGACTTCCTGAACCTTCCAGATAAAGTTCGTTCTCTTAGCATGACACATAGCCTTCCTTCCTTCCTTCCTTCCTTCCTTCCTTCCTTCCTTCCTTCCTTCCTTCCTTCCTTCCTTCCTTTTTTCCTTCTCTCTTTCAGCTTCATTGTGGTATAACTTACATACAATAAAATTCACTGATGTTACATGTATATTTCAATTTTGACAAATGTGTTTTTTCATTGAACCACCACCACTATGATTAGGATATAGGACAATTTCCTTGTGTCCGTTTGATTTCACCACTTGCCCTTGTTTCCTGTCCCTGAAAACCCTGAAAACTATCTATCTGCTTCATGTCACTGCAGTTTTGCCTTTAAAAAAGAATTTTATAGAAAAGAAATCACAGAGAATGTAGTATTTTATGTCCAGCTTCTTATCACTTACCATAATGCTTTTTAAATTTATCCATGATGTTGTGTGTATCAGAAGTTTGTTGTTTTTAATGATTGGCTACTATTTCATTGGGTGGGCATATCACAATTAGTTAATCCATTCACTAGTTGATGGACATTTGGGTTTTTCCAGTTTTCACTATTGCAAATAAAGCTGCTAGCAGCCTTTGTGTACATGTCCTTGTGTGAGCACGTATCTTCATATCTCTCAGGTAGATTCCTAGGAGCAAGATTGCTATGTTGTAATGATAAATGTGTCTTTAGCTTTATAGGAATCTTGTAAGCTGTTTTCTACAGTGGCTGTACCATTTTATGCTCCCTTTACTAGCATTTGAGAGTTCCGGTTTTCCTACATCCTCACCAACATCTCATATCACCCAGCCTTTTAATTTTAGTCATTCTAGTAGGTTCCTCAGGCTGTTTAAGCCCACCCTCCAAGTGGCCCCTTCTTACCAGTCATATGATTCACACTCAGTTCTGGATACAACTGCTCTCACACTGCTCCCTCAAGTGACCAGCTATCCTGTGGGAGCTCCCTGCCCTTCTTAAGGCTGAACAGGGGTCCTAGCTCTAGCACTCACAGTATCCGGTGCACATCCACCCTCTCTGTGTTTGTTGGGTTTTTTTCTGGCCTTCTTCTCCCAACTCAAAGTTCAGTGCAAGAGTGAAGAGTGGGAAGTTTCCACGTATTTGCACCCCAGGATTTACCACAGAGTAAAGAATTATTTATTGAGTTAAAGAATAAACAAACAAATCTTAAGTCTTTAATGACTTTCTAGTCAACAAGACTCACCCTCCATCAAAACATGCATTCAGACATCCTTTAAAGAATTCATTTGTATACCTCTTCTTTCCATGGATGCCTTGCTTTCCTTTGCAAGAAAGTAAGGCATCCAGGCCCAGACTATGAGATGTAACGTGGAATAGGCCTTAGCTCTGACTTTACCCACTCTGCCTATTAAAGCCATTCTCTCATTCAAAATTGTTTATTCAACACTTAGCATGTGAAAGCTTTTTGGCTGAGTTCTGAGGGTACCATGGCAGAACAGCTTCAGAGAAGGGAGGGACATGAATGGGACACACTCAGGCAAAGCTCTGGGGAGTAAGTAGGACTAGACAGATGGAGAGACAGGAAAGGCACTCCTGGTTCTTTGAAGGGAGGGCTTGTACAAAGTTATGCTTGCTGGCTCACAGACTCGTTGGTGGAAGTGGAGCGAGGCCCCAGGGACTAGGTACAGGGACTGGGGCAGAAGTCATTCCAGCTGAGAATTCAGATGGTGCCCTCTGCACCACTGCATTTTTAATCTGTCCCCAAAGGTCACAGGCCTCCTCTGTGAACCTGCCTTATTTTGAGGAAATAACCATCTTCACCTCTTACACTAGGAAATCCCCACTAGAGAAACCCATGTGAAGAATATTCTGTGAAGATCCTTTTTTGACAATATGGGCTTCATTGCTTTTCAGACAGATGGAAACAGCACGCAGTTGGTGTGAGTGAGGGACACAGAGCTGTAGGCTAGGGCAACATGGTGGTTCTCTTATTTTGATGGTCATCACCAACAACTTTTTGTTTCTAAGCTGTTAGAGCAAATATAAAACACTATAAATTCAAATAAACTTGAGAGGATGCCTAGTCCATGAGGGATTCAGAGTCCCTGCCTGGAGCCCGGTGTCTGGACAGGCCTCCTTCGGTCCTTCTGATGGGGACTGGTTAGTTCCTGGCAAGGCTGCTGAAAAAGGTGGTAAGCCTCAGACCTGGACCCACGTTTCCTGATAAGTCTGTCTTTTCTCTCCATGTCGCTAACTCAGCTTCTTTCTTTCTCTTCTGTTCTCACTCACAATGGAAAACAGCTGGCCAACCTCCTTCCTCCTTAAAGATGGTTATTGAGTTCCGCCCTTTTGTGTTTTTCCTCTGTGGCTTGTAGCCCTTTGTCACTTGCTGGGCAGCTGAGGTACAATGTCAGCATGAAAACTCATTACCTGCCCTCCTTGTTCTGCTGCCTCAGCTTCTTTGAAGCAGGTGGCCTTTCCATGATGAATATATTAAAAAGGAAAAAAAAATATTCCTGGTTTGTTGTCATACTGGCTTATTATTAGAGATATAATTCTCATTTTAGTTGTTAGTTAAGTGTATTCTAAACCACATGAAGGAGCTTCATATGTGGAAAGTAATTTTCCTTCAGCAATTGCCAGAGGCAGGGATTGAAAAAAGTGTAAGTTTCTAGGTAAATTAACTAGCCAATTAAGGGAGCTATAAACATTGCTTAGTTATGCATATGCAAAGGTGTTTCCTATTCCCAGAATGCAGTAAGTCCCGGCTGATGGAGGTAGGGGCAGAAAAAGCTGTATTTAAGACAACCTGACCCACCCCTGAGGCAGAACTGCCCTGGCAGTGGTAAGCTGCTCTGGGGAGCAGGTGTGCATGGAAAAGTGACAACTAGCTAACTTAGGAAGAAACCATCAGCAATTAGTGATATGAGAGTGCTAATCAAAAACATTCAGGCCTAGCAGCTTTTCTAAATATTGTTTCCAAATTAAAATACTAATTTCAATGACTTTGGATTAATTAGTATAAATTCCTTTGGATACTTCCCAAGTTTGGACAAAAAAAATATAAATAAGAGAAAAACAAGAAGACGAAAGAGGAGGAAAGAGAGGGATAACAGGAAAAAGCAGACATTTGTAAAGTAAATAAAAAATTACTTGTTGAAATTAGACCAAGGCTCCAAGGTCTTTGACTGCTGGGAAATGCCAGTTTGTACCAGGTCGTTCAGGTTGTTAAGCCAACCGTCACTGAATAGTAAAGAAAGAGCTATTTAAATTTTGGCAGCTTGAGAGACTTTTTAAAAACCTCTTTTGCAAGGTTGATTTTAACATAAATCTTGAGCAAGCATAGCATGTAAAACACCACTTGGGGCCATTACAGTTATGTTAAGGTTTTATTTTCTCTCGCCAGTGGGATTTCTCTCTCCACTGGTATGGAAATGCCAAAACCATATAAAAAGCATTCATGGAGAAAAGTTTCCAGTGGCAGCAGCCAATCCAGTTCTTTTCCAAATCTGAAGGTTAGCACAGGGCCTTGAGACTGGTAGGAAATAGATGTTAGAAAAAGATGCTGAGTGAGGAAAGCTTGAGGGGAAGATGAATGCTTTCAGTGTCCAGGGGTCCCAGGCTTCAGGGGAAGGATGCAGATGCTTCTATTCATCACAGCACAAGCTGAACAGAGACTGAAGTTTCTTGTGTTTTTCGTGATGTTAATCTGCTCATCTGGCAGGAGTTGTTTTCTGTCAACAGTGAGAAGCTGCTAAAAACCAAAACCAAATCAAACCTTGCAGTTCATAATAATCACTATGAACTTTTACTCCACACATTTCTGCCAACGTGAGTCATCCTGTTTCCTTTTCCCCTTTAAAATGAGGAATTAGAGGATCATAAAGACAAAATGATTATTTATTGTAATGGCTTTGATGAAACACACACAGAGACACATAAATCCTTTCTGGGGCAGAGTAACACAAACCTGTGTTGAGCCGGCAGTCATATTTTTATACTGTGACACGGCCATATATTCAGGACCACTGAGACAGATAAGAATTCTGAGGTCCTCTGTGACTACACTGAGTGCAGGAGCCTTTGTTCAGCTCGTGACAGTGTGCACAGGACAATGGACTGCGAGTGATATATGCAAATGTGTCCTTTTCCCATTACTGAAAGTGACCTTTATGATTAGATTGGAATAGCAACGTCCATATCTGGGTTAATATGACTTATTGGCCTAAAAGGAGAGAGCATGTTCTCCTAGCAAGATTTAAAAACTAGGAATTAGACATGTCAAATTCTAACCTTCACTACAGCCGCAGAATTCTTGCGTGGTGCTAGAGAAACCATTCATCTCCATGGGACTTGTTTGCTACCTTTGGACATCAGGGGAAACTGCCTTTGTCAGGAATGTTATAAGACTTTATTAAGACTTTTACATGAAAGTCAGAAGAGATGTCTAAAGTAATATCATGACATATCAGCTCCCCACACAGGACTCTTTTCAGATTATTCTAATTCCCACCAGTTCGATGGGCTGATTCAGGTCAGGTTCAGAGATAAGCATGTCAATAAAAATCAGTATTAAACGGAGACAGCTGGGTAGAAAAGGGGGAGGGGATTAAGAGATACAAATGTCTGGTTTTAAAATAAGTCACGGGGTTGCAATGTACAACACAGGGAATATAGTCATTAATATCATAGAAACTACATATGATGATACATCGTTACTAGACATTGTGGTGATCACTTGGTAACATATAAATGTTGAATAACTATGTTATGCTCCTGAGACTAATATTGCATGTCAAGTATAATTATTTAAAAATAAAACTTTTTTAAAAATTCAAAAAGAAAGATTTAATGTTTACTGACAAAATAGTTCTGTTGTAGCTAAATACAGAAAACAAACAAGAAGGTGATTTTCCTGAAGGAGTAGTGTGGCCTCAGGAGCACCCAGCCCCCAGGCAGGCCTCCGCATCTGAGGTCCAACCATGTCTTCTCATTTAAGAGGCAATGAGTTTAGCTGTCGTTCTATTGCTCTTTCCACACTCAGCATTGTTATTGATTTGCCCTGTGATAACACTTTACATTTTTTAAATGCCTGAAAATAACTTGACCAGTTTCTCGGAGTCAACATGTATTAAGAATTGGGGGAGGAAGACAGAGCAAAGTCAGCGTGTGCTGACAAGTGCCTTGCAGTCATGGGCAAAGCAAGCAGAGATGAATGTGAATACATTTTTTAGCGAGGGCTGGATTTCAAAGGAAAAAAAAGTAAAAATAGTATTATCATTTAAAGAAAGAAAGCACCAGCTGCTATTAGAGACTCCAGACACTTAGTTTAAAAAAACAAAAACTAAGGACAAAATTTGCAACTGGGTGAACATTTATACACTTTACACTTAACTGTTTGCAAATAAAGATGCATTTTAAAAATTACTTTATTGTTGTTCATTTATAGTTGTCTGTATTCCCCCCTCACCATAAAGAGGCATTTTAAAGTGCTACTAAAATGTATTCATCAAAATACATTTATATCACTGTGTTAAAATATTGTACTAGGTAAAAGAGGCATTTGGCTGAGTTTGCCATCCATAAGGTTATAATGGTTAAGTATTTAATTGCTTAGAAAGTAATGCTATTATTTCAGATTTCATGCATAATGAATTCTTTTTCTTAATTTGAGAAAGTGAGATTCTCTGGTAAGTTTATTTTTGAAAAAGCACTTGATGATGTAACATCTAAGAGGCTTTGGTCAGGAAGAGGGTCTTAGCAGCCGGTCGAGGAGCAGGTATCAGCAGGCGAATATGTGAAACCCACAGGACAGTCAAATGAGGTGATGTCTGCCTCTGGTTCCCAACATGAAGTCACCATAAAAACATGACTTTCTGTTAAAGGTGAGGAGGAACCTAATCAACAAATCGAACAAGCAAGCAAAATATAACCAAAGACTCTGAAACTGAGAACAGGCTGACAGTGACCAGAGGAGAGGGGAGGGGATTATAAGGGGAAAGGGTGAAGGGTTTGCAGGAACAATTATAAAGGACACATGGACAATAACAAGGGGGGCTGGAATCAGGGAAGGGAGGTGGGGAGGGCTGGGGTGGCAGGGAGGGGTGGGGGGAAAGGCAGAAAACTGTACTTGAACAACAATTTAAAAAATGACTTTCTAGAAAGTCTCTAATATTTCTCATAGGAAGTTGTGCATTTGAGGAAATGTCTTAGTCCTAAGTATTTAATAGTAAATTTGCGTACCTATGAGAAATTTGGAGGAAATAGGACATGCCTTTATTTCATAAATCCTGTCACAAATGACTAGACAAGAAGGTGATTAGAAACAGAGGGGGAGAAAAGGACAGAAGGGTCAGAGGAGGTACTGGTCGAATAGAGGAAATGCAAGCACCATGGAGTTCGAAGCACGTAATGCAGGTGTCCATAAAGATTTGTTGTTTGGATAGATGACTGGACAGACCAAGTGAGAGGTTTTGTGATCACAAAGAAAGGTCAGCTGATGCTTTTTCTTGTGGGAACCAAATGATCAGGAAACAGAAAATTCTGATTAAGTTGATTAATATGCCCTAAATGAACCACTTAATTTCAAAAAAGTGTTCAAAGGCCTTAATAATATTCACACCACACAGACCAATCCAACCATGATTTATGTGATTCTTTGGTGAGTCATGAAGCCCTTAGGGTATTGCAGTGCCTGGGAATAATTTATCATTGCAGAGTTCAGCAAAAACATTCTGTGAATGCTTGTTTTCAGATAATTTTTATTCTTGGTAAACAGGTATTTATTTTACTTACATTTTTATTCTTGCTTTTAGATTATGAAACATGCTATTATCTAACCTATGCTTGAAATTTTGACAGGGGAATATTGCAGTAGGGGCTACCACAGCCTTGGCTTGTGCTGAAGGGTTTGACCTTTTCTAAGTGGGATTCTCCTCAGTGGGCTGCTGGGGGCTCAGGGAAAGGGACCCTCTGGAAGTAAGAAGAATTGGTTGATTTAAACCACAAGCAACCTAAGGGCCCATCAGTCAATGAGTGGATCAAAAAACTGTGGTACATTTACACAATGGAATTCTACGCAGCAGAGAGAAAGAAGGAGATCCTACCCTTTGCAACAGCATGGATGGAACTAGAGAACATTATGCTAAGTGAAATAAGCCAGGTGGTGAGGGAGAAATACCACATGATCTCACCTTTAACTGGAACATAATCAACAAAAGAAAATAGCAAACAAAATACAATCAGAGACATTGAAATTAAGAACAATCTAACAATGGCCAGAGGGGAAGGGGGAAGGAACAATGCAGGGAAGGGTTTCCAGGAAACACTATAAAGGACACATGGACATAACCAAAGGGGAGGGTGGGAGCAAGGGAGGGAGGTGGGACTGGCTGGGGTTGTGGGGGGGAGTGGTGGGGGGAAAATGCAGACAACTGTAAATGAACAACAATAAAGTAATTAAATTGAACATAAATAAATAAATAAATAAATAAAGTTTAAAAATAAAAAATAAAAATAAAAAATAAACCACAAGCAAAAAACTGAGGTTTTGGAATTTGTGTTGTTGAGTTTCTCTTTGTGACCCTGACTATATTTACAAGTTAATGGGATGGGCATCTTTCTTACTATGCTCTTTAAACATCTTTCTAGGAAGGTTCTAGTTTTATGGGTTTTTTTTTAAATTTAGTAAAACATCTAGGGAGCACTTGTTCACAACATCCAAGAAGCTGAAAATGATTCTCTCCTATTCCCCATCTTGAAAAGACAGAGGACACACACATCAACATACTTCTCCTGAATTTCCATTCTGATAAAGCTTATTTTTTTCTGAGCTGCATCCCAGATCCTCCTCCAAAGAATACTTTGCCAGAGGGTCTGTGCACATTTTACCTGTAAAGAAAAATCAGGCTGGAAATCATTAGCCAGACAGGAAGTTTTCAGGAAGATATTGAGCAAGGAGCTAGATGATGATGAGGCAAGGTGAAGGTGAAGGAAACATATCTAACATGTTGTTATCATACCATCAGATAAAATTCTAGTCCCCATAGAAAACCCATCAGAGCTATGCGTACACCATTTATCTGGGGGAAAATTCTCATTGGAAAGTTGGTGTGTGGGGTGAATAGTCAGATAGAACTCCTTACCTGCCCATGTTTGCCCCAGCTGGATTCCTGAGGTAGGTCCACCAGTCTTATAAAATTATAACCTTCTCCTCACTGCATTGCTTTCTATAATGGCCTGGAAAGATATCCCTTCATCTAGGGTATAACGTGATCCCATTTGGTGACTCATTTGTTCCTACTATCTTGGAACCTACCTTGTTGTACCTGTAAATCACATCATAACCCCAAAATGTTGACCTTGCACTGACATATTATAGTAAACATGGCTGACTTTGCTCTGAGACATCATGTGATTATATAGAAAGGAAGTTTGAAATCATCTGTGATGTTCGATGATTGTATGGAAATTAATTCAATTATTTGTTCTAATTAATAAATTAGGGTACCCACAGATCTGAATGATCTGGGTGAACATATATACTTCCTATGTGCTAAGTCCTAAAAGTAGCACATAACATTTTGTTATTTCAGTTAACGACTAAAATAACCATGTGAGCTGCATATTATCCCCTTTTATAAATGTGGAAATGGAATCTCAGAAACTTGTCCAGGGTCACCCTGCAGAGCTTGGATTCAACCTCAGATCTGAATGATTTTAAAGTCTGTGCCCTTTTCATGACAGAGTATGAAAGAACTTTGAGGCTTTCCACTGAGAAGTGCGATATGTGTTGGGAAGACACACATATGCCCACAGGCAGCAAGCAGAGAATAGAGGCCCTGACCTTTAGCTCAACAGTCCCCAGGGATGGTCATGCCTCCTCATCAACCCTAGTCCTTCGGTTCTGGCATGATATTACAGTTATCTTTCATGCTAGACTGTAGGCCCCTTTAGTTCATTTCTTTTACATCTTTAGTGGCTCACACAAAGCTTAACATATAGGGAACTCAATATAATTTTTTAAATGAGATTATGACGCAAATTCTGTGTAATCAAATCCTAGAAGTTGGCCTTTTCCACTTATCCAGGGATATTGTTTCTTGGCAGCATTTTCTGTTTCAGGCCTACTCTGACAGCCTCTACACAGCCTGCCCATGCAGCCTTCTCTCTTCCTTGGCTCATTGTTATGGCTGCTCCCTGCACTAATATCAGGGCTACTGTTGACATCTCATTCACACATTTCAATTGTTTTTACCCCGGTGAGAATTCTGGTTGGGGAAAAATAAATAAATGAAAATAAGTGAGGAAATAAAAATGACAAAGTGGAGGGAGGAAAAAAGATTTGTCATGCAATTTTTTTACAAGTACAGTTATAATTGCTGGCTTGACATTCACTCAGAATAATGAGGAAGTGAATCCACATCTGGTACCATCACTGACACTTGTGATTTAATTCAGCCCGGAGAAGGCTCACCCAATTGGCACATAGGTGTTACCAGACTTACAAAATCTGCTCAGTGGTGTTGAGAATGTGAAAGTGAAAATTTAACTGAAGGTGAACCTACAACTTTCTCTGTAAACACAGGGCTTTAAAAGCTGCCAGGCATTACCCTACCTGTTTCATATGCAGATGGCAATATCTAGGAGCCCTGCTACCAAGAGAAAGGAGAATGAACTTGTGTGCTTGGATCACTTTGTGGACATCTCCTGTATCACTGTTTTCTGTGAATGCTCTTTGAAGTACAAACAACTAACCATTTCTCCTGCTCCGGAGAAGGCTCAGAGAAATCAAACCTTAAACTACTCTGAGCACAAATTGTCTATTCCCTACTGGAGGTTGGTGTAGTGAGTGTAGGTAGAAGTGGCCAATCCAGGTAAATTCCCAGCTCCTATGCCTTGGAGCCTCACTCTGGCTTCTTTATTTTAAAGAGAATGAATTCCCAGAACAAGAGCTAGTGAGTACTCCAAGAGACAACAAAGAAAATTCTGAAAGTCAGAAGCCTTCCTTCAATTTCAAGACCATCAGTTTTTTAAAGAGTTAGGATTTATTTTGCATTTGCAAAAGATACAAAAGTGTACGTAATCTAGAGGAAGTGTCTCTCCCACCTCTGTCTCTACATCATATACTTTCCTTCCCAGAGGCGATCACCGAAACTGGTTTCTTGTGTTTTCTCCCAAAGATTCTCTATGCATCTACAAGTGAGGATACACGCAATCTGTCCAGAAGATATCCAGCCATGTAATATGAAAAAGAGACATTTATTGAATAAGATACAAGAAACATTGAACATAAGACAATGACATCTTAGTCCTCTTCAATGAAGGCACCTTGAGACCTCACATAGTTCTTCCAATTGCCATCAGAGGTCCTGTCATATTTTCCTGAATCTCAGTGACAGTCTAAAATCTTTTCCCTTTCAAAGGTGTTTTTAGTTTTGGGAAAAGCCAGAAGTCACAAGGTTCCAAATCTGGGCTAAAATGGGGCTGAGTTATCTGGGTGATTTGATGTTTCGCCAAAAAACTCTGCGTGAGATGTGATGCATGAGTAGGCACGTTGTCATGATGAAGCTGCCAGTCACTAGTTTGCCCATAGCTGTGGCCTTCTAAATCATCCAAATAGTTTCTGCAAAGGAATGTTCAAGCTTAACACAAAATCTGATGCAAATTCATTGCTGTACTTGCTCAGTCATTTTGAATTGAAGGCCACACAGTACACATGCTCACTCAACAGTGTCTACCACCCCTACTGACTAGTACAGAGAAGTCATCATTCTTCATGCATGTGCATTCCAGTCCACTGTCTTTGGTTGCCAGGTTATATGGATGTCACACAAACTGTTCTCATTATATTAACAATGGTGGACTTTTTCCAGACAGACCTCCTATATATCTCACCAACAGAAATTGTGCTGTTGGGCACCATGTTTTCTTTTTTGAATAAACTCTCATTTATTTACTTTCTCCTTCTACCAGACTTTTTGGGTTTTCAATTTTTGCCACTACGAATTTCAGTGAATGTGTATACATTCTTTCACATGTGTTTCAGTATTTACTTGGGGTAAATTCCTATCACAAGGATTGGTATGTCAAAGGAGTAAGTTCTAAATACCATCATGCCCAGGCATAGGTATACAGTGGGTGCTACCTATCTTATTCAGCCTTCTGTCTACTCTTGACCTCTAAATTTATACCCTGGCCACACAAAACCACTTGAATGTGCTGTGTTGTCTCAGTCCTCTTCATCTACTGTTCTCTCAGCCAAAAGTTTCTTCTTACTTACCATCCTACCTCCCTTTTTGGCACATGATCCTTTTGATCTCAAACAGGATGGTACCACTTTTTCTTGGCAGCTTTTTGTCTCCCTGAGAGCTGGCATTCTTATGTCTTTCCTATGTGCACCCACAGACTGTGCTTTCTCCTTATAATGGAGAACATACAGAAAACCAAAAATAAATAAGCAGGCAACACACACACACAAATTATAGATTGTGAGACAGATTATAATGAAAATAAACAGAGCATTATGATAGAGAATGAAAGAACCTCCATTTCATAGGATGTTCAGTATGAGAAGAGTCATGTGAAGAGCTCAGGGTATGGCATCCTAGGATGTGGGAAGAGCAAGGACAAAGGCCCTGAGGGGAAGAACTTGGTTTCTTTGAGAAAGAAAAACAAGTGGGTGGTGAATACACAATATAATATACAGATGACATATTACAGAATTGTACCTCTGAAACCTGTGTAATTTTATTAACCAGTGTCACCCCAATAAGCAATTAAAAATAATAATTTAAAAAAAAGTCAGGTACAGCTGGAGGGGAGGGAGCCACTGGGTGAGGGGCAGGTAAGATTTAAGAAACAGGCAGGGGCAAAATAATTTAAGGTCTGGCAGGCCATGTGAAGAGTTGGATATTATTCTAAGTACAATCAGAAGCCATTGAAAGGTTTCATATATGTGAGTGACATGTTTTGATTTACATTTTAGGAAGAATATACCTTGTAGCAAGAGGGCTTTCAGTGACAGATGATGGTGGCCTGGACCAGAAGGGTAGCAGTGGAAAGAGAGAGATGTTGAACCAAAGAGATATTTTGAAAGAAGAGTCAGAAGGATCTGTTGACTGATAAAGGTGGTAGGGAGTGAGGGAAAGAAATGAATAATGGAAGTTCCCAGGTTTCTGTCTTGAGTAACTGAATGGACCCTGGGAGCTAAAAAAGAAGTGGACATGAAAAGAAGTGGATAAATCTGAGAGATATTTGGGAGGGAGAATTAGAGAAGGATGAGACATTGAGTGTGGGGGAGGGGTGGTGGAATGGAGTTTAGGGAGGAATGAACTTGAGGACATTATGCTAAGTGAAATAAGCCAGTCACAAAAAGAAAAATACTTTATGATTCTACTCTAAGAAGAACCCAGAGTAGTCAAGTTCATAGGGACAGCAGTGGAATATGGGAGTTGCTTCACAGATACAGAATTTTAGTTTTGTAGGATGAAAGGAAATTGGTTGCACAACAGTGTCAATGTACTTTAACAGTACTGAACTGTACAGTTAAAATGGTTAAAATAGTAATTTTATGTTATGTGTATTATACCACAATTTTTTTAAAGGAACAACTAGACACCCGCAAAATGAACCTGGGGTGATGAACTGTGAGACATTCCAGTGTATTTGTCATCAATTGTGGTGCAACAAATTACCACCAAATTTAGCAGCTTCAAATAGCAAACAATTATTATCTCAGTTTCTGTGGGTCAGGCATCCAGGAGCAGCTAAGCTGGTGCCTCTGCCTAAAGGTCTCTCATGAAGCTGCAATCTAGTTCTCAGCACTGGGTCCCACCTGAAGGCTCAGTTGAAGGAGGAACTCCCAAGGGTTTTTGGCAGGCTAACCATCAGGTTGGTAAGCGATATAGTTCCTTGCCAAGTGGGTCTTTACATAGGCCAGCTCACAACATGACAGCTGGATTCCATCAGACTGTGCATGTCAGAGCAAGGGGTGAGGACAATGGAATCCAGAGTATTTTTTTTTTTGGTGATCTTGGAAGTAACATCTCATCATTTTTGCCATATTCTATTTGTTAGAAGGGAGTCACTGTTCCAGCCTACACTTGAGGGGAGGGAATCAGATCAAGGCATGATTGCTAGGAGGAGGGGATCATTGGAGGTTTAGTAACATGACTAGATTTTAAAGAAAAAGAAGAATCTTCAGGGCCTCTAGGCCAAAAGGTGAAATAATTTCAGTGGCAACAGAACAGTAATCTCAGGAAATTTAAGGAAAAAAGTATGACCCAGAAAAATTGTTCAGCCAAATTATCCTTCTAGTATTAGGGCTATTGATAAATAGTCTAGAGTGTGCAAGAAGTCTGTTTTATGGCCCACCATACACAGGTGCTTTGCCTATGGAATCTATTAAAGCAGGTGTATTAGGGTACTCTGGAGAAACAGAACCAATAGGATAGATATATAGAAATTTATTGTAAGGAATTGGCTCACAGTTATGAAAGCTGAAAAGTCTCATTACCTGCTGTTTGCCAGCAGGAAAGACAGTGGTGTGGCTCATTCTGGGGTCAAAAGACTGAGAACCAGGAGTGCCTAGGGCAGGAGAAGACTGATGTCCCAGCTCAAGCAATCAGGCAGGCAGGAAGGGCTGAATTCTTCCTTTTTCTGCCTTTTTGTTCTAATCAGGGCTGCAACAGATTGCACGGTGCTCGCTTACATTGGGGAGAGCAAGCTGCTTTACTGAGTCTACTGATTCAAAAGCTAATTTTACCAAGAAACACCCTCACAGAAACACCTAGAAATAATGCTTAGCCAAATATCTGGGCACCTTGTGATACAGTCAGGTTGACATACAAAATTAACTATCACAGCAGGGTTCAGCAAACTGGTCATGAACCAGATCCAGCCTGCCACCCATTTCTGTAAATAAAATTTTGTTGGAAACTAGCCACATCTATTCATTTATGTATTGTCTATGGCTGCTTTTGCACAACAGACTAATTTCAAATGATCCCCACAAAGCCTAAAATACTTACTATTAGTCTCATTACTGAAAATTTGCCTATTCTTGTACTGGAGGATGAGCTTCATCCAATAAAGATGATTGAGGAAATTTGGTAAAAGAGCCAATGGTATTTTCTATATTTAATTGTAGAGCAAGGGCCAAGGCTTAAATAAGGGTGGGTCTATGTGTATAAGAATAATATGTAAACATATGTTATCAAAAGTAGAGAAACTACAACTCAAAATGGGAAGAGAAGGTTGAAAGTAGAGTAAGATTACTCGCTACTGTATACTGATAGGACTCAAGGGATGCCTAGTGCAAGATAAGATGTGCACATGTGTTGGCAGACCAGGCCAAGTGTCAGCCAGGCCAGACGGAGGCAGTGACACTCTGTTAGAGGCTGGACTGGTGTCTGCCCCAGGGTGCCAGGTGTTTTGGGATGAGGACTTCTCCAGCCAGGGAGAAGATCACATACACTGGCCAGCTTTATAATGTTAATGACTGCAGGACAATTTACATTGTAGTCCATCATTTATAGATAAATGAAAACTTTGCCTTTGATCAGACAGCAGAGTGACGTGTGAGTGAAGTCGGGAGTGGAGTGATGGCATGTGACGGTGGTGGAGTCTCTGGTCCACAAGAGAGTGTACATAAACATGAACAAAGAAGCAACACCATTCCTAGAGTGAACAGGGCCCCGTCAATTTTACGGTTCTTTGGATGTATAGGAGTGGGCAAACCTAAATTTACAGTTTTGAGTAAGCGGAACACAGAGTTTAATCTTGTATTGCTTATTAATTGTATTATCTGTATTACAACTGTAAACCTACGTTTGCCCACCGCTGTATATCAAACACTGCTCCCCAATAATACAGAATATACCTTTGTTTTAAGTACAAATGAACATTCCAGAAAAGTTATCTAAGGGCACAAAGAAAATATTGACAGGTTTCATCGAAGTTAATATTACTGACAGTTTCTGCACACAACACAATGCTAGAAATTAAAAACAAAACTAAAAATGAAAAGGCACTTCCACCTGGAAATTCTCAAAAATTTCTACTATAGAACTCTTGGGTTAAAATAAAAATCACAGAATTTCTGAAAAGGCTATACTGAAAAGGCTATATTACTTCTATGTATAAGAAGCAATAATCAGGGAAAAAACCATAGCCCTACACACCTATCTCAAGTAAAATTAAAAAGGAACATAAATGCTTTAGATTCCCAATTCAATCTAGGAAAAAAAAACCCAATAAAATATACCAAAAGAAAGCCCCCAAATGTAACAAAGATAAATGCAGAGATTAATAAGACTGAAAACAGAAAAATGGTAGATCAAATCTATTTATCAAAATTCCAGTTCTTTGGAAAAAAATGTACAAAATAGACCACTGGCTATAGAGATGTGATGACATAAGCAGAGTCAGGGAGAGGGAGAGAGAGAGCGATATTTGAAGATGCTACACGCAGTCTTTGAAGATGAACGGAGATAAAAGCCCACAATGCAGGCAGCCTCTAAACTCTGGAAAAGGCAGGAAATGGATTCTCCCTGGGCCTCCAGGAATGCAGCCCTCTTGTGAATATACACCTACAAGTGGAATTCATGGTAACCCATGTGTAACCATTTGAGGAACTGTCAGACTGTTTTCCAAAGGCTGCACTATTTTACATTTCCACAAAGTGTTTGAGGCTTTTAATTACTCCACATTTTCACCAACACTTGCAATTATCTGTTTTTCTTATTATGATCCTAGTGGGTGTGCTAACTTAGAATGCCTAGGATGGCCATGTGCAGCGGTGCTGGGGCCCTCCAGAGTCCACTGGCGTAAGAAGTCCACAGCTGCACTCCACGTTCCACCTGCCAGCTTTGCCTTCTTTTCACTGCCTCACTTCACTGTGTACATTTAGACATTATATACATTTCCACTTCACTATATACAGTTCCCAATCTCTTGCACTTAACTCTTAACCACTATTTCCAAAAATGCTGCATTAAGAATTAATGCTTCAGACCAACTTTTGTCCTTCTATGAATTAGGAGGAACCCATTTTCTGGGACTAATGTGAATCCAGTCCAGGAAATGAAATAACCAAAATGAAAATGAATGTCTACATTCCAACAGTCCACAAAGAAAATGAAATTAAAGCTCCTACTGACCATAGTCAGTACTGCTGTAATGAGACATGTGTTCTTGAAAACCACTGCTCTGTGCAAAATCACACAATAAAAACCAGAGCTCACAGGAATAATAGAACTAGGGGCACAATACTCCAACATTTTATCAGTGATATATTAAAAACATAGGAACCTAACAAAAGCAGTAGCAGTTTTAAACATGCTAAATGGTCAGGAAATACATAAATACCACAGTAAGTGTGACAAATTATCTTGAAAAACACCTGAGGGGCACCTGTGGCAATGGGAGTTGGAAGTGCTGTGGCTCTTGGGTTATTGTAACGTGTAGACAGAAGAGTGATTCGAAGTCAGACGGAAAGTTGTAATTCCAGATCTGAACCACTGGGACTCCTAACATGTTGAACTGAGGTAGCCGGTAATGTTTGAGAGGTGTGTGTCTTCCTATGCAGCACAGCGCAGGTGGGTGCAGTTTTCAGGGTTCATCTAATGTTCCTTGTGGACCAAAAGGCACACAATGGGAAAGGTGCATTATGCCCAAATCATTCCCTCATATAGCAATTGCATTAGAACATACGTACATTTGCAAAACAAGTGCTACAGATGAACTAACTGTGTTTGCTAACCTGGCACCAGTGACAACTATTAAAAAGAAAAAGCCTTAATCCATCAATGGTATCCCAATAAAGTTTCAAAAACTGCTGACATAGAACTCAAAAATTAAAAGTAAAATAATATACTTTATAGGTTATTCACTGAAGAGATTTCTTTTCTATGCCCGTGTATCTTATAGTAAGATAATTTTGTCCTGGAGATTTCTATTATTCATTAATAAAATAGTTTATAGTTTGAAGGCAAAGTCATAATTAGTAAGAAGATTTAGTTTCACCTTTATTTCTTCCAGGATCAGCTAAAGATAACTTCAGTATTGAGTATTTAACACTTGTTTGCAAGAGGAAGAAACACAATCAAGAAAGAGGAACAAAGAATCCACCTTGTAAGCCATCAAAGTGCTTTATTTTGTAAAGCCTGGCTCATGACTGGAGTGTATTGTTAGCACTAGGAGATACAAGGCAAACTTCCTCACTCTGTCCAAACAGTTTATCAACAGAAATGAATGAGACTGTTACAGACAAAAATAAAGCATTTTGTAAACTTCTAAAAGCATACATAGATTGGCCATAAAGGAAATAGTTACTCAAATAATGTAAGTGTATCTTAACCTTACTTCAGGGTCTCACTTTTGAAGTCTTGGGTCAAAGAAACTATAGGATAACTTCAGAACACTGAAAGTGACTGGATTCCAGAATGAACAGTGGAGGAAAAAAACCAAGTCACAGTCTCAATTAGTTTAAATGCATGAAATACACATTTGGACATCCATGTTATGGTGGTGTTAATATCATCTGCTGAGGATAACAGATCTATGTGAAGTCAGTAGGTAGTAGTAGGATGGTGTCGCTGCAGGGTTGCTGCCATTACCTTGTGTTTTCTGAAGTAAACCCACATACATTGGGCACAATTACAGTCGTGGTAAGCCCTGAAGTAAAGTTACTGAAAGAGGCAGTATGGCAGGGGGTAACTGTTGAGTTATAAGTAATTACTGAAGGGTGTTTATTTTTTTTCTTTTCTGAAACTGCCTACAAAAATCATCTCATGTTTTAAACAAGGAGTTTCAAAGGCACAGCTTTAGCACAGTGTGTAAGTTGATGACCTATTCTAAGCAAGTCTAATGTTTTAAGCTTGACGCCTTTCAGAAAATGCTGGAAAGTTGGTAAATACATGATTGATGTTGGAAATTTACAACTTGATTAAACACATCAGCACAGTTTAGGGCAATGAACTTACATAACCAGATTTGGGTTAAGCATTAAAAAAAATCATGAGGTTCATAAATGTACATTTGGAAGAAACAAAAACAATTCTTTTCCTTTAATTGTAAAAGATTGCCTACCATGTACTTTGAATAAAACATTCACCCCAAAATATGACTGCAGGTTACACTTCAAAATATGACAAACATTAATTCACCTACACTGTAAAATGACTTTACATGTAAACTTCAAAAATCACATGCTGTACATTAAATTTTTAGATTCAAAAAATCCCTGTTTTCCTAATAATGTAAACAGTAATATCGAGGGTTTCAGTTAAAGGGATAATTCATAACAAAATACCACTGTTTGAACAATGGTCAAACATAAACATCTTCAATTCAGATTTGTAATCAGAACAGGAGAATTGAATGTTCTAATGCTTTGCTCACCTTCCCACCATGGGAGATGTAGATACCATTGCCCCAAACTATGCACTTTTCAGGTAAGCTTTATTTTTATTTTGTAGCATTAATTCTTATGTTGCAAAATAAGTGTAACAGTAAAGAAGCTCCAGGCAAGAAAAGGGAAGTAAGCAGTTTTCCTGGATGTATTTACTGAGGTGAAAATGTACAAATAGAATCACTAGGGGCATCAGCTTCTTGCTGGAGAAGGAGCATTTGTCCCTGGACATCAGAAGTCCTGACACCGTGCGGAGGCAGAACCCTGAACCAGGACCTGCAGGAGATGCCAGCACTCCTCTGTCCAGTGCCAGGGGCTTGGGGTACAACTATTAAGGAGTGTCAGCGTGCGTGGTAGGAGTGTAACATTCATGGTTAAGTTTTTTCTTTTAATCACCATCATTATTATTATCATCATTATTATTATCTTCATTATTATTATGAATACTGTCTCACATATTTCAACTCCAAAAAGTAAACTGATCTACAGTTTATCGTGTGATGCCAACATGGTTGGTCTGACATGCATTTCCTTTTCCCCCTCCCCCCGCATATGCTCATTCATTCATTCATTCATTCACTCGTCCACAGCTGGAATCAGAGGGTTGTTGCCCAAACACACTCTGACTGAAGCTGATCAGTTTTCATTAATTAATTAATTTTGAAGATATACACACAACACACACACACACACTCGTCAGAAATAGCTAGAATGATGCTGGGAAATATCAGGTAGCTGTTAAAGCGAGTAGCCCCCAAATCAGTCATCTTGGCCTAAGATGTAAACGAGGTGGTGTGCTTCACTGAGTTTGGTTTTCATCTTTTATACACCGAAGTCACCTCTGTCCTTCCCACGCTCATGTCCATCTGAGACTGTGCAGGAGGTTACGTCAAGATGTGGCCAATAAAGTCCAAAAAGCGCTTTGAATACTGTTCTGGGTTCACGGTCGAGATCTCTGCACCAGCCTGGTGAAAGGGAACCAGGAGAGGAATATTGATATAATTACTACTCCGTATCTATGGCAATTTCTGATTGCAGCTTACTATAAAGCTAATAATTTTCAAATCTGTGCCGGCTCTGCTCTTAAAACAAAACTCAAAATATCTTTAATAGTCTAAATAATCAAGGTTGTTAGGAATCTGTGTGTGAAAATGAGGCAGAGTGGTGGGAACAACAGATGATACTATCACATACACTATGACTACAGTGACTTAAAAAAAAATCAAACTAGCCATGTTTGGGGTGTTCCTGCCAAACAGTGGAATCTGTTTGGCCTACATTCATAAGCCATAGAGACAATACTTTTGTTTTTTGAGACAGCAGATTGTAGATACCTTGAGAATGACACAAACATCAGCACTTGGCTGAAGGAAAACTGTGATGACAGTGATGTAAGGATTGTGTTCATTTTCCTGGACAACGTAAGCAGATGAGCACTCTAAAACAAGAGTGTCAGCAGCAACAGTAGGTTCTGTGTCAGCTTCCCTGGCTCTTTCCCAGCACTACCACCAGGAGAGGCACAGCACTGCTGTCTTCATCTCTCCCAGGAAGCAGGGGCTGGGTTCCCTCAAGCACATGGCACAGGGATGCCATTGTTCTCTTTCACAGAGACCTGCTTGGAGCAAGGATGCTGGGCCCCTTTGCAATGGCTGGGTGGGGAGTTTCCTATTTCGAGAGGCAAACAGACCCAAAGTACTTACTGGCCAGTTTCCTGAGCTGCAAAGGGGAAGAACAGAGTTTTACTAAGTCACCAGGTGCTATTTTTAGATACCCAGGCACAATGGGGAGCATCATTTCCACGTCTGGCCTGGGTTGCTGGGATCTCTGGGATCGCCAGGATCACCAGAGCCCTAACCTTGAAGGCAGAGAATGGTTCACAGCAGCAGCTCAACACAGCATTCCTTTACTGAGAGAAATGTTTCATTCTTGCAATTGCACACGATTTTAGGTCATGTGGTATATTATGGGGTTGACCTGGTGACTTACAGGGGAGGTGAAAATGGAGCCATGCTTGCTAAATATTCCATGTGGAATTGGTTATTACAGCAGATTTGAGGAGGGATGGGAACAAACACAGAACACTCCCTAATGTTCGGCCTGTTCATCCCATGTGTGCCCCCAACAAAACTCAAACAGCAAGGCATTAGGACTCCCTTTATTGGTTGGGGGAACTGGAGCTCCAACATGTTTCTTCAAGGTCACACAGGGAAAGGTGAAATAGGGTTTCCAACCCAGATCTTATTTAGTGCACCTGGTGGATCCGTAACAGCACAATGGGTACCAATGACTTGCAATGATACTAATGCAACCAGGCAATGGGGCTCACTGGTGGGGCAGGGGGCTGGGACTAGCACAGAGCAGGGGGCTGGGCTAGGTCCTATGGAGCAATCCCATCTCTGCCACTTCCTAGTGACATGACCCTGGCAAGTTACCACTTCAGCTCTCTTCCTCAGTTCCTTCAACTGATAAACAGGGATACACTAGTACCCCTCCTAGGCTTATCATGGGGATTGACAAATCACCATATGCCTGGAATAGTGATCATTCTGAGCAAGCACAAGAAAAGTAAGGAATTCGGATGATTAAATTTTGACCTTGTACTAAGAAGATTTCTGTAATATAAAAAATACAATTCACTGTGGGAATATATATATATACACACACACATATTACATACATATATATATACACATATATAATACTGCCTATTTTGGAAGTGTCTAAAGCAGAGAATAGTACTTCAGTTCTGAATATTACATATTAAAACACTTAACTACCTTCAACCCTTTTATCTTTGAGACATTTTTCAAACAGAAAGGAATTTGTATAACATTCTAGTGATGCATGTGTCCGTGAATACCCCTGGTATGTAAAGGGAAGAGTCACGGCTAAGTTTATGTGACTTGCTAAGAGCCTAGGCAGTCGAGGAGCACAGCATAGCATGGGCATTTTCTGGCTCTGAATCTTGCACTCAGACCCCCTGCAGGAAACAAGAACCACTGAAGGACTTGGAACATCAGGGTAGAAAGGAGCAGCCTGGAGGACTCAAGTGCTCAGGAGCAGAGAAGGAAACAAAAGGAAGATACTCACGCCATGTTTAACAGTTTTTGCAGCGTGGGCAGCTTTCTTTTTTGCATCGTAATGAGTCAGAATGTCAATAATTGCCATGAAGTACACCTCTTTCCTAGGTGAGTCTGTGAAGGAATGAGAGCAAAGTTGAGGCACACATGGTAACACCTGGAAAGGCATGAGGACGTGCTGGAGGTGAGGAGATCAGGAGGGTGGAGGCTGAAGGAGCCCAGGCACAAAGGCAACAGAGGCTTTCAAAGAGTCCCTGCAACTCCTGCACACCCCTACTAAACAGCCCAGCTCTCTGCACCCAAGTCCCTCTCAATTTAAGAAGTAAAAAATCACAACATAATCCCAGGATATTAACAGTGGAAGGCTAAAGGTGAGATTGAGTGCTTCTATTTTTCTGTTAATCTGCATTTTCTTTAATGACTGTATATTGCTTTGGTGTTAAACATTCTATTTTTAAAATACTCTATAAAATAAGTAGAAGCAATTATGCTACTTACTCCTTTTCTACCATTAGATGCTATTCCTAATTAGGTGCTAATTACTAATTCTCATTGGAACTAGTATCAGAACTGGATAAAGGCATATATCATGTCCAATTTCTATCTTCTACATATTTTCACAGATATGATGATGTTTCAATTAGAAGAATAACACAAGTACATTTGATTGTACCTAATTTCTGTGTTAAAGAAACAATTTTGGTGAACAAAATAAAAATACAACTCAAACTCTCTTGGCTGATATGCTATG
>VMDR010010409.1:0-30901 GCA_007922815.1 Macrotus californicus | reverse complement strand
TCCTCCTCCTTCACATTGTTCTTCTCCATCCCTGCTTCCTCCTTTTCTTTTTTCTCTGCAATTTTTTAAGTTTTCATTTTGTGCCAAGATCTAGAGAATCCTGTTACTTGTATCTTCTCAGTAACAGCCCCACATATTATTTTTAAGTGAGGACATTAGGTAACAGAGAAATTAAGTAATTTTCCCATTCATATGTCTAATAAAATGTGACTCCGGTCTCTTTGATCCCAAACCCACACTTTTAGCAAAAGCCTCTCGAGGAAGAGGTAATATTCGGGGGCAGAAAGAATCAAATAAAATTATAAAGTTCACATTTGTAATTTGAGAGAATAAAACATAATATTGTATTTGTGAAAATTTGAAGTTAATTTTAAGTAAGATAATTTAGTGTGATATGATAGTTAATAGTCTTCAACAGAAAAATCTATAAAGAAGAAATCAGAGATATGATGATACTTTGAAGTACAGAAAATCTTTATAAGTATAAATAATTATTTATTAGATCTCAAAGGAGACTCTCAGGGAACAATGAATGTTTTGTTACAAAGTTCTTAACATTCCTCCTGAAATGTGCATTTGGACTATCACGAACAGAGACCAAATTACAGTTGCTGTACACTTTAGTACAAGAAGTCTGGAGAGAGACTGTTCCAGGGAATCATAGTGGCTCAAATTCTGTTGTCAAAGTTCTCTTCTTTGCCCCTCCTTTCGCTCTCCTATGGTTGACACGTTGGCTTTTGCCCCTTAGGCGTGTGCCTCGGCATGCTGACATGGCTGATCCAGCCCCCATCACCGCATTCTCACTCCATTACCTTTAGGGATAAGCCTTTTTTATTTTTTCTGTGAGACTTAGTCTTTTTCTTTTTTAAAGAAAGAAAATGGTTTCTAGAAGTTTCTCTCATTCTACTTCCCCAGCAGACTTTCTCCATGCTTCACCAGTCAGATCTGAACCACATGCCCACCTCTGACCACTGACAAAGGTAGCGGAATGGCAAGTGGGGACGGAGGAGGAGCTAAACCTCTTTGAAAGTATGGAATCTCTGCTTGCTACCCAAACATACTCAGTTTGATTAGCAGGTAAAAGAGGGGGGTGGGGCGGGGGTGGATGGTGGGTGGACAAGGAACAGCGCCCTCTATAACAGTGTATCCATTTCCCAGAGAAAACTGTCTTCCTTAATCTTCCTCAACTGAGCGCAGACCCGGGTGAAGTATTTTGTCTTAAGGAAACAAAGATGGCGAGGAAGCCAGAATCCTGTGAAAGATATAGTTAAGTTTGACTGTCCCTTTCTAACTTTCAGATATTCTGCTAGCATTCCAATCTAAATACCAGGAGAACTTGGAGCAAGAACGTGGAGGAGAATGATTCCAAATTAAAGAGCAAGACAAGCTTTATTGTTTTCAGAGCGGACATGGCCAAGTGAGGGATAGGTATGTAAGTAAACACGTGTCACTGGAGATGGATGAAGCTTCACATGTGTCAAAGCACATTGAGAAACAGAGCTCACTGCAGTTATGACAAAGGGGGAGAGGCGCCTGGGCTCTGGGAAGGGCTGACGGATACAGAAGCCGCAGGCTTGCTGTTTTGTGTGAACCCAGCACACTGAGTCAAGAACCCTCAGGATAATCTAATATCCCAGGTAGCTGATGACAATAATGTAATAATACGGTGCTTACATAATGTCAGACACTATTCCTGGCACTTTGTCTATGGTAAGTCACTTAACTGCTGTGACTGCATCATGGGGTAAGGTCTCTGATCATCCCATTTTTCAGATGAGGAAACTGTGACACACACAGGCTAAGAACTTTCCCAAGCTTGCCGTCTGTAAAAAACAGACTTCAGATGTTTCTGTTTTCGCTGGTTTCTTACATTTTTCTAATATATTATTTATGCACATCTGTTTTATGTTTAATGATGTGCTCTTTCAAATGAGCACATCAAGAAGTCTAATAACATCTCTCTTCTTAAAAAACAGATCCAGGAAAATTTGAATATTTATGCACCTTACTCTTAAAATTTAAATATTTTTTTTGAAATCATTACTGATTTCATCAAGGAGCTTAGTCACAATCACATAATTCAAAATGAGCCCTGACTGGTGTGGCGGACAGTGCCTCTGGTTCACGGGGGCCATGACAGCACTGTGAGGCTGCTCTGTCAGGGCACCTTGTCCCGATATGGAGACAGTGCTCTCTGATATCCCAGACACCTACAGTGGGTGGAGAATGGGGAGAGGGGCCTTCATTTTGGTGGCATTTCCTGTCCGGTCAGGGTTGTCATCCTCAGCGACAACTTCTGCCTGTCAGTTCACAGATGTGGTGGTGGGTCAGCTGTCCGAAGTATTGGGACCATACCAGGACACCTTTGAGGCTTAGTTCACAGTGTAAATGGTTCCTTCTTTTTGTCCTATAGCAGAGCAGAATGTCCTTTATACACCTTGTTTTCTGGTGGGGAACAGTAGCTTTGGGGCAGCGGTTCAAGCATCCTAATTAACGAAGAAACAAATCGGAAAGTACTTTCCTACATGCATCTGCCTGAAGATCAGATGGAAGCATGGTAATCCAAGAATAGGGTCACAGGCTTCATCTGCCTGAAGCCTGATGACTGCATTTTCATAGAATCGGAGACCTATTGCACTTAACACATTTTAAGGTAAGGGATCTCATTCAAATCTTTCTCTTTACTGATGAGAAAACTGAGGCCCAGAGAGATGAAGAGATTTACCAAATTAACCCAGAGACAGCTACCACTGTAACACGTGTTGTCTGATGTAGGATCCCATACACCCACCTGGCTTGGATCAATGACATTCTCTGGAATTGCGAAGATAATTATTACTGGCACAGCAGTGTAGAAAAGGGACTTTGGAAACTTCGATTAGGGCAGAGGGGAGTGCAAACCAGTTTGACTCAGAACTTTGCTTGAAACTGAGGCTTATTGGGTGCTACACTGCAGGAGGGTCCAGTCCCTTTCCTGAAGTCCTTTTGAGTGGAGTAATCTTTTCACCCACATGAAAGTCAGGAATTCTTCCATAAGCACTTAAATACTACAGTACTACTAAGGGAACTTGACCAGGTCATTTACCAAGTAGCTCCTTTTATGGTTCCCACCAAGAAATCATTGCTTTAACTTAGAGGAGTGATTTTTTTTCTTTTTTAGAATTGGCTGGCCCAGCAGTAAGCTGTATTCTAAACTGAATCAGTTTGCTTTTCTTTCTTACTCTCTCTTCCTTTACTATTCTCTGTGATTTTACATTATTTTTTAAATGAAAATTTGTTCTGTAATGATAATATGCGCTCTTGGTTTAAAAAAGTTTTGTTTTGTTTTTTAATACAAAAGAACACTTAGCAAGAAGCAACTCTGCATCTGAATTCGGACCCTCGGGCTTCCAGTTCTCAGTTTGAAAGAGAAACCCTGAAACAACCTCTGTCTTCTTTACAGTGTCCATGTAAGTGCATATTAACATGTAACCGCCTCTCTTCATAGACACGGCAGCACATTATTGTCACTGCAGTGTACCCTGGCATTTTTCACTTAATGCTTCTTACAGATTATTACCTATCAGTATGTAGATATTTCCCACATTCCTTTAAACTAGCCTTGAACTTTAAAGGATTGATTAAATACATTCTATTTTATTCTGCTCCTGTTCCTGCCTCTCTAGTGCCTGTCATGTGGCCAAACGCTACAAGACGCAGCTTAACACAGAAGGTCACATGCGCAGGCCTAGGTAGCTCTACTGCTTCCAGGCCCGAGGATTCAGGACTCCCTCTCCACCACCTAAGCTTCCTGGGTCACTGTTCTGTGATGCAGAGTGTCGCATTCTGATTCTCAGATGACCTTCTCTGTCCGGCTTGGAGGACGCCAGCCTGCCCTGCATTTGTCTTCCTGGCTGCGCTGGCTGAGGAGGAGTGTTGCGCTCCTAACCTGAGATTTCTCCGAGGAGGTGCTGGCTTTTCCTGGCAGGCAGAGCTTCAGGCTACTCAGCGGAATGTCTCTGGTTCTGCAGCTTCAGGGGGAGCCAGGAGGCTGCGCTTCCAGGCCAAGGGAAACAATGGCGCAGACTCAAGCCCACGACCTGGCAGAGACGATGGGGCCTGGAGCAGGTAGGGAGGGCCCTCCCACTCTTTCTCACTGTAAATTAGAGGGACAGTGCCTCAGACATCTGGTCTACTCACTGCACCCAGCAGTCACCTGGGTGACACACACTCCAGTCTTACTTTGATACAACGGGAAAGGCGAGTGCCTCCTTCCCTAACCGGGAAGGAGAAGGAAGCCAGTCAGAATCAGACCTCTCCAGGCTCAGCAGCGGTCTTGGTCTGTGCTTAGACAAATAATCTCGAGGAGACCCAAATCCCCTGTTCATGGCGAAAACAGACAGTGCCAGAGGGAAACAGAATTAAATTGTTTCCCTTCCATGGCAGCTGAAGTGTAAAAACCATTCTACTCCGACCCTGTGGTCAGAATATCCTGACACCTCATAAATTATGCTAAGGGCTCAGGGCCTGGGAGGCTCCAGGAGGGTGCAAGTGCTCAGAGTGTCACCCGCGCTGGCCTTTTGGATGGCAGGCCCCACGTCAGCCTGTGGAAGGATGAACGAAGTTTCCTCTGAGTCAGCTTTTCAAAGTTAGGACAGTTTTCCCTCTTCGTGTTTTCAGAGTTTGCGTGGCCACAGGGCCTACTTTCACAACCAGTTTATAAAGGAGGCAGGAAAAGCACAGTGATAGCCCCTAAATGGGACAGAAACTCTAAGGTGGGTTTGTCTTCGTGGAAGAAAGAGAAAGGGGACAGAGGGAGCTGGGGGTGGGAGTGGTGACAGAGAACAAGACGGAGAGATAGAACAAGTGAATAGAGGGGAGAGAAAAGGAAAGAGGGGACAGGAAATGAGGGTGAGAGAAAGAACTGGCCTCTCCCTTCAGACATGGCCTTCCCCTCCCCATGTCCTCACACCCATCTGGTGACAAGGAAACAAAGACACCTCAGCAGAAGGAACTCGAGCCCTTCCCGCCGCCTGGTGAGCTTCCTTTAGCTCCTATGTCCATCTGTGCCACACACACACAGTAGGTGCTCTGTAAACATTTACTGAGTGGAAAGATCCATGGATTGGTCCCCAGAGAGGAAAGAGGGTTTATTTTGGGAAACCCCAAGTATGTGCAGCAGAGTCCTTTGGGGCAAACACTTCTCCTGCAGCCCGTTTAAACCACAAGGTTTAAGAAGTGGGCTTTTTGTGGGGGTGTCTGCAGGTATTGTGTGTGGGAGCGTGGGTGGGTGGTCTGGTCGGTGGGTAATAAGTGACAGGAGGGCCCTTGAAAATCGAAAGGGCTCCACAACTACTGTAAAAATAAAACTGGGAACAGCATGCCCAGACCTCCAGCCATGCAGTGACCAAACTTGACCTTGGCAGAGATGAATAATATTGTGGAGATGGATTCAAGAATTATTAGTCAGTGCTTTCAGTCCCTATGGGCCCTTTTTTTTTTTTTTTAAGAACTGCTGGGTGGGTTTTTGGCAAGGCAAACAACTGCAACAGGCTGTTGGATTCCAGATCCCTCCCAAGCTCTTTCTAGACTCTGCTATATTGGTGGTGGTTTTGTTTGTTTTTTAAATTTCTGGTTCTTTTTTGCTACTGAGATCTCTCTTCTGGTTACCCTTTTTGGATAAAGAATGTAATTTTTCACTTGTTTCTCATTTTCATACCTCCCTTTCTTGGAAATTATGTCTTAAGCCTTCCTCACAGACAGGCAGATGATACTGGAGAACAACAGAAGACCGCAAGGAGCAGAGAGTCAAAACCTTGCCTGTATCAGGCTTCAGAGGAGGTCATAGTATATTACTTTCTGCAGCTGTCCTGGTGCACAGATAGGTACTCATGGGAACGTACCTGGTGTGGTAGTGAGGGAAGGCAGGGCCGGCCAGTGGCTGCAGACAACCCACCAAGAGCAGATCCTCTGCTACCCACATCACCCCTAGGGACACCCGCCATGCCTGAACTGTTGATATACATCTTCATGCATACATCTGCTCTCACACCATAACCAGCTCTCAGATTTACTGGAGATGTTTCTGTTAGAGAAACAGCAATTTCTGAGGGTTAGTAAGAGACCTTTAAGCCCTGCAGCTATTTTGGGTACTAGGTGGCGTCAGTCCTGGAAATAAAGTTTCTCAGATCCTGGAGATTGCATCTAAGGTTTACACATTACGGACTGTCATGAAAATAAAGTCTTCTGTGAAAGGAGAGTATACTGATAACAACTTGAGTGCTAAATCCATCCCTGTTTCCTTTACGTATCTTTTTCAGGTTTATCTAACCATTTCCCAACGAATCAGCCTAATTCTCGATTCCATATGACCATCTCAGTCTTGTAATTGCTGTGCACATCTGTATGTATTTATGTTGATTTTCTGTATTTGATTTCCCTCCCATTAGACCTTAATCTCCTTGAGGATGGGAATCAATGTAATCTTTATTCAGTATTCCCAAGTGCCTGAGGTTACTTTGTGAATCTGATGTGTAGTCAATAAATGATGTGCACGTTTCCCTCTCCGAGGACCGCTGTCATGCTAGCTTGGCTTGTTTTTCTAACTCCTTCTTCCACCTCTTTACCAGTCAGTGCATGCTCAAGCAATGCTAATGTCCACTCTGGGATGACACAATCAGGGAAAAATAGATCATTCTAAATCTATATAATACACTTCAAAGTCAAGAGTAAATTACCTATGGATTTCCCATGACTTGGTGGGTAGCAAGATGGCATTTAGATTGTAGGTATAAGTTTCCGACCATAAGCAAGTATCTGCCTTTTAATAGAATATAAGCTTTCTATCCAGTTGCTGAATATCTTTAAGTATGTTTCTCTTCAGCCCTCCCTGAGGCATTCTATCGGATGCTTCATCATTAGACCATCAGAGGTTTGAGTCGGTCCCATAGTCAAAGGACCAGGAGCAATCAATTTAATAAATTTGCCCATTTCTGAATAAGGTTCTATGTCCTCTGGTACCATTTTACCCGAACTACTGATTCTCAAAGTGCCAGTCCTCAGATGATGCAAAATCACTGCTCCAGCTTGGTACTTCAACATTCTCCCCCAAACCTTGTGCTGGAGTGCAGACTGACTCATGCCTCAGAGCCTTTCCTCTCCTTGGAATATTTGACCATGTTGGCCCCAGACACACTTGTGAAATGCATTTCTACAATTTTTCTTCTCTTCCTTCTGCCGCGTGGTCATGCACTGAACCCTGGACACCAAGCACCCGTGACAGACTACCAGCTGCCTCTCCACTCTCTTCTGCGTTAAATACCCACCCGTCCCGAGCTTAGCTCTCTCAAGAACCTCCCCTTAATCTGCTGTCTTCATGGGAAAAAACACTGAGTAAATTTGGAAATTAAGTGCAATGCTATAATACTTTGGGAATATGCACTCCTCATTTTACCCTTACGCTGGAGTCTTTACCCACCTGGGGGAAGTCCACAATTTTTCACATAGGAAATTCAACAAGAAACATAGGAAACAGTCAGCTCCTAACGTACGAAATAGAGTTTGAACAAATGATAGACTGGAGAGCTCAGTGGGCAATATTAAGAAAGTTTTCTCCAAGTCCCTTCATTGCTTCCTTTGCTATATGAACAGCGTAGCCCGGAGGCCTTGTGCTCTGAGTCTCCTCCAGCACAGAAAAACTAGCTCTTCTGCTGCGATATTTAGGCAGCTCTGTGGTAGCAGAGGGTAAAATGGATGCACAGTAAAAGAAAAGGCAACTCTTCTTTTGGCTCCAGAGACTGCAAGAAGAGAGGGAGAGAGAGGAAAGCTGGGAAGTCAGATATCCCTGTCCTCATTTGCCATGAGATGAGTGGAAGGGAGCTCCAAGAGACAGTCTGGGATGGGGAGGACAGCCCCTTGGCAGCTCTCCAATCTGAGATGGGTCACAGTCCCACTGACCAGATAAGGCAGCAAGCTAAGACAGAGAAAGGCTGTAAGGGCAACCTGCTCCTGAGCCATGCCTGGCCCCATGGGGACGGGCAGGTTTCGGAAAGAGGCGGGGATCTGGCTAGGGAACTTGGCAGAGGGCCTGTCACAATATTGGAGAGGGCGAGATGGTTCTGTAGCAAGAGTTGCAAGGCAGAGCTCTAAAACGAGGCCTAATGATTGTCACATCAGACCTCAGAGGGGTCTCTAACACCAAGAGGAGTGGAGGTGCGTCAGAGTCAGCTGAGGGTCACTTCTGAGCCCTGTGGAGCCCAAGCTAAGACCAATGAGGTGGCAAGTTACACTTCCCACAGGGTACACAGCGTCCACATCCCAAGGATGGTATCCCAGAGACATAAGGTAAGGGCGACGCTCCTGAGGACCCTGCTCTTCCCTTATGGACCTTGAGGTCCCACAAGTCTCCCTGCTCCTCCTCTTCCTCTTCATTCATTTGTTCATTCATTTACACATCGCTGTCTTTAAGCAGAAAGAAGGAAGGCTCTCAGAGAGATATGGAATTTTTAGGGGAAAAAATGTTGAATACTTCTTAAATAGGTTGTTTAAATTATTGGATCAAACTGAATTTTAAGCTTGACTAGATTTTTAGTACATTTTTATTACCCTACCCTTTAAGAAGACCAGATTGTTTACTAATAAAATATTAAACCTTATAATTCACTGCTTTTCTTATTTACAGTGAATTAAGTTTTGTAATTCCCACTACATTATGCCTGATAGCAACTGAATAATTTGCCTTTTCTGGGATATGAGTATTTTAATGGATGATTCTAAGAAGTCCAACCTTGTAAGTTAAAGGACTTAATTTTAAAGTTTAGAACAGGAGTTGGCAAACTACAGCCTAAACACCAAATCCGACTCATTGTTTGTTTTTTAAATAAAATTTTATTGGAACACAGCCATGTTCATTTTTTACATATTATCTGTGCTGCTTCCATGTTATGACAGTAGATCTGAGTACCTGCAACACAGTCCACATGGCCTGCAAAACCAAAAGTGTTTATTGTCTGGCTTTTTGTAGAAAAAGTTTGCTGACCCCTGATGTAGAATAATAGTTTTATTGACCATCTTGCTCAGCGCCATTTTTAGACACTAAGATCCTGAGCGATCAAGTGGCACATCCAAGGTCATACAAAGAGTTAGGGGAGGGGTCAAGATAACAAACCATGGGATTTTGAACAACGGTGAAAACTGAGTGGGTAACTCTTTACAGAGCTGGCTTCCTTCAAACAACTTTGTCTTAAATAATATTCCTGAGATTGAATAGTTATGATGGACTAAATTTACTAATAAACCCTAGAGGAAAATAAAAACAATCAATGAAAATTCCTTTTGGTCTGTGCAAACCAGGGTTTCATTCAAATGGAAAGACTCAGATCAGTGAGCGTGCGCCTGACACACCTAAGTCCTGCATTCTGGGTAATTCATATGTTCTCACCCATTAGATCAGTGGGTCCCAAAGGAGCATCCAATGTGTCATGTTGCACTGTTTAGGGGGTTGGAAAGTGACCCTAAAACTAGGTTGCCGGAGTCCCAAGTGGAGCTCCTTCGATCTGTGCTGAGAGGATGCGGGAGAAACCTGGGCTACAGAACTCTGTGCGGCTTCCCAGGCTGATAAAGAAACCGGGCCACTGAGAAGCAGAAGGTGCGAGGGTTGCCAAGGCACTGGCTCGGTCCCTCCTTCCTCACAAGAGCCCTGTCCGCCTGCTCTCTCATTGTGCTTCCCAACCTCACGTTCACTTTCCCCTCCTGCAGGCAGGAGTGTGCGCTGTCGCTCCACAGACACAGGAAGGGCTTCCCAGCCCTCACCTCATTTCGGCCTCTAAGGGACCTTGACATGTTTGCCCACCGGCCTTGGACAATGCTCCCTCCTCTTGTAGCCCATGCTCTGCACATGTAATTCTCCTGGCTTGTCGCCTCCCACCAGGTACATCAGCTCAAGTGGGACTTCCGGGTCCCAATCTCTTCTTTTGTCTCCTTGTGTTCACCTGGGTAATCTAATCTATGTTTATGGCTCCCATTGCCAGCTAACTGGTCATGGTTTTGTTTTGTTATTTTTTTTATAATAGTGGGGTGATTGTGTGTGTGAGGGGGAGGTTGTGGCTTTAATTGCTAGCCAAATCTATTTCCAGCCAGATCTCTCTTCTAAACTATAAAATCATGTCCACTTGCCCACAGAACACCTCCACCGGAGGCCCCTCCATTTGACTTTCTCAAACTCAGAAAGTCAAAGCTGAAACCATAGTCTTTCCCCTAAACTTGACACCTTCTCATTATTCTAAACTTATCACCATCTTCTCAATCCCCTCCAGTGGCTCCCTGGAGCTACACAAAATAAAGTTCCTGAATTCCGTGAAGTGCTCCACAGCCTGGCTCAGCCAGCCTCTTCCCTTACGTGGCCTCTACTCTCCCCACCCTTGCTATTCCTTGCTTTTTCCTTCCTATGTTATTCTCCTGTTCCTTTACTCCAATCATTTCCCCTTTGTTCATTTAATGAGCATCTATTCAGCTTCCAAGATGCAGTTTACTTACTACTTTCTCTGTATCATCTGACAAGCCATTGGACACTAAGAGAAGTCTGGCATCCTGACTTCCTCATCTCTGCACATTTGATGAGCTTTGGAATCCATCACCCTGCCAGAGCAACCCTGTGGCAGCAACCTGCTTCTCTCTGGGCAAGACTTTAACTGGCTGCAGTTAGTCATGGAATTTTCCAGCTTTCCCTTCCATCTGGAATTATCTTACGAGCCTCACTTGAATAGTTACGGGGCCAAGTGAGTCGTAATTTTGGAGTAATTCAGCCCAAACTTTAGTAACTTAGTGCTGCCAGTGAACATTCTTCTAGAAAAAAAAACAATGCCAGAACTAGAATGAGGATAATCTCGTTAGGGGCAGCATATAGCGCTTTATTCAACAGTTAGTACATCACAAAGAGGCCCCACGGTGAGGTTAAAAAGAACAGACCCTGGAGTGGTGCCTGAGTTGGAATTCGAGCTCAGCTGTTTACTGCCTTTGTGGCTCTGGGAAAGTTTCTTAGCTTCTTAGTGCCTCAGTTTCCTCATCTGTAAAATGAGACGGTAATGATAGTACCCTTCAGATAGGGTTCTGGTCAGGGGTATACTTATATTTATATACGGATGTATACGGATGTGTATTTAATGTGTTACCTGTTACTATTTTTAGTTCGTTGGATGACTGAAGGAGAAACTAAAGTTCGGTAGCTATGAGAAAGACCATTTTCAGCTAGAGGATTAAGCAGCTTCCCTCTCTGCAGCAGTAAAAACCACCACCAAACTCTCAACTCTCCAATTAAACCATACACTGAATAACAAGTTTGTCTACGTCGTGTTTGTTTAGCACGTTATACTAGGCAAGAAACTTTCACTTACTTCTATATTAGGTAGCAGTTCAAACAAGGAAGGAGTGAGCAGCCCTTTTTTTTTTTCATGTGCAAAGGCTTTGATGAATGTCTCCTTAAACAGTTGGAGCAAGCAATTACAGAAACTTCAAACACCATGGCGCCCTGTGCACCTCCGTCTAATGTGGGAACTGCAGCCTCTGATTCTTCCACCAACCGAAGCCCAAGAAGTAGGACGGAAACAATGAAAAAATAACGCAAGTCCTGTTTTCTGACTCCGTATATGGCAGTCAAGGACCCTAGCGGTACAAAAGGTACTAAAGAGATCCCGGGGAACAAGAAGAAGTAAAAAGGAGTTAAACAAAGAAAATATACTTACCGTGTCTCTGCCCATCGTTCCCTCGTCAATGCTGTGTTTGGTCCTGCTATTGCCTTCATCTACTTCTCCCCGTTTCTAGCATCACCAGCTAGTCTGGCCCATGCCACCGTGATCTTGCCTGGATTGCCATAGCATCCTGTTAACTGATCGCCCTGCAGCTCCTCTGATACCCTTCTCATCTGTTCTCCAATTGGTTGCCAGAGTCATCTTTTCAAAATATAAATCTGATCATGTCACTCCTTTCTGCTTAAGTGACTTCCATTTGGATTTCCATTGGTCTTAGGACAAAACTAAAATTCTTTGGCCAGGTTTACGAGACCCTGTATCATCTGGTCCCACCTGCTATGGTACAGGGTGCAAGTGGTTAAGACCCATTCCTCTTGCTTCTGTCACAGAGATGGTTTACATTCCCCAGATTCCCTTGCTGTTCAGGCTGACCACATGACTGAGTTTAGCTAATGGAATGTGAGCAAAAGTGATATGGTGCTGTGTCTGGGCCTGACCCGTAAAAACCTCTAATGTGTATTACTCATGATCCTACCAGGTGACTGAAATGGTGATACTCATGATGACTTTGAAAGCCACATGTCGGATTACTCAGGATCCCCCAATCACCAACCTTAATCTGGAATTTCCTTAGAAAGTTATACGAGAGGGAATAAACATTTATTGTTTTGAGCCATGCTGTGTTTGGGTCTCTATGTTACACCTCCTCACCTGCCCACAGTCCTGCCCGCGCCTCACCTCTCACATCAGCTGAAGAGATCTTTCACTCCCTCACTCTTGCCATGCTCCCTTCCCCCATGGGGTCTTTGCATGTCTATTAATCTTTCCATTAAGAGTTTCTGGTTCAATCCTGCTCACCCTTCAGATCTTATTAGCTCAACTATTGCTATTTCGTGAAAGCCCTTCTGAAGTCAAGTTCCATGCACTTTTCCTTCAGAGGTCCCGTGTGATTGTAACTTCACTAGTTTCTGTGTTTGTTTAGTTACTTTAGTCCCTTTTGTCTCTGTCCCTTCAGGACAGAGCAAGAGTCTGTTTTTGTTCATTCACTGTCCACATAGTACCTTGACATAAAGACAATAATTTTTGTTGAATGAACAAATCAGATTGTTAACTCATACCTTTGAAATTTGTAAAACATGTTAAAGTATAATTTATAGCTGCAGGTTATAGTACAAAAATATTTCTTCTCAATGTGAATGTTATTTTTGCTCTTTTTCTACTGATCCCAGAGGTAAAGCTTTTGTCTTTCACCACTGAGTATCACGCTGACTGGGGACTTGTCATGGGTGGCCTTTATTTTGCTGAGGTATGTTCCCTCTGTACACACATTGTTGAGAGCTTCTTTCTTTTTATCATAAAACGATGCTGAATTTTGTCAAATGTTTTTTCTGTATCTATTGATATGATCATATGATTTTTATCCTTCACTTGTGAGTGTGGTGTATCACTTTAATCAATTTGTGCATGAAGAACCATCCTTGCATCCCTGGGATGAATCCCACTTAGTCATGGTATATGATGCTTTTAATGTATTATTTAATTCAATGTGCTAATATCTCGATGAGGATTTTTGTATCCACATCCTAGCCCATGTTCCCATAGCCTCTGGATATGCAGCAAACCTGAAGCCTGCCCCTCAAGCCAAAACTCCAGGGTAAATAGGACTTTTTCAGAGAAAGATGGGGGTGTTTGGTGTGTGTGTGTGTGTGTGTGTGTGTGTGTGTGTGTGTGTGTGTGTGTGTGTGTGTGTGTGTGTGTGTGTGTGTGTGTGTGTGTGTGTGTGTGTTTCAGTCTGTCTGCGTAGTCTGCCCTGGGGGCGGCAGCCTGCCCAGAACTGTCTGATTGATTCAGTCCCGGGGGGCCCAGAAACCAAGTCCTCCTGGACCCTAGAACCAGACACTCAGGAGGTGTCCCATGTGCAGACTGCACGAGCCTGCCAGCTTTAGTGGAGCCGTGGGAGTGTATGCAGTGTGCGCATGCCCACAGGCTTGGCAGGGCTGTATGGGTGCATGGGGGTGAGGCATGCCCTCAGGTGTTAGCATGGTAGAGGGAGTGCAAAAATGGTTCCCACCAGTGCCCCTGTCCCCAGAGAGAGCCCAAACAGGCCCCTGTCCCTCTGGCTCTTAAAATCAGTAAATGAGTTGCTTCCACATATGGTCTATATGCTTGTCAAACTGCTGCTTTTGAGCTGGGTCTTGGGGCAGGTGAGTCTGTGCACAAGCTCTTGAAGCATGGGATCCCACTTCCCAACAGCTCTTTGGGTCTCCTAGATGTAAATGCTGTTGGTTATCAGAGTCACACGTTTTGGGGGCTCCTCCCTCTGGTGCTGGTTCCAGAGGTTGGAGTGCCCGATGTGGGGCAGGAGCTCCATATTTGCGAGGTCCCTCTCAACTGTGGGACGCCATGCAGGACTGGGGGTTGATGAGACCACATCTCTGCCTCTCCTGCCCATCTTGATTTTTATCCTTTTACCCTTTGTTGGGGAGGAGTTCAGTTGGTTTGGGGTCTTTTTCGAGGAAATTGCTTCATATGCAGCTGTAGTTTTCATGTGTCTGTGGGGGGGGAGGTGAGTGCAGGGTCTTCCTAAGCTGCCATCTTGAACCTGCCTCCTGCCACCTTGTTGGTCAGTGCTTTTAATAATTGATGACACTAGTTGCTAAGACTAATTAGAAAAGACACGTGCATGCCTATGTGCACTGCATTATTTACAATAGCCAAGACATGGAAGCAACCCAGGTGTCTATCAATAGACAAATACAGAAAATTCTATATGCAATGGAATATTACACAGCAATAAAAAAGAATGAAATCTTGCCATCTGTGACAACATGGGTGGACCCAGAGGGCCTTATACTAAGTGAAATAAATCAGAGAAAGACAAATACTATATGGTTTCCCACAGGTGTGGAATCTAAAGAAACAAAACAAACTAACAAAACAACAACAAAGAAAGCAGACTCATAGAAACAGAGATAAAGGAATGGGTTACCGGAAGAGAGGAGCTGGGGGTGGGTGGAAAAGGTGAAGGGGAACACAATAATATTGTGATAAATATGCACGGGGCAATCACGTGTGGGGCCTAAAAATGTTGGATCACTATATTTGTATGCCTGAAACTACTAGAACTACTACGATATTGTATACCAACTATACCTAAGTTAAAAAGAAACAAATAAACAAGCAAACACAGAAATTATGGACGTGCTCTAAAACCATGACCGTGAAAGGACACCGAGCTGGACGTGCCAGCTCCGATATGCCAGCCCCTCACCCAGCTGTCCTGGTTTAGCTTATTTGCCTTCAGCACCCACTTTCCCTGAGAGTTGCTAGCCCTAAGCAATTTCTGCATTGCTTCTTACTGAAGAACCTCTGGCTGTGAAAGAACACTAGAGAACGGAATACACAAGGCTCATGTTATAGTCTGCATACAACTTTGTGTGGTAAAGAACAACAAGCACAGGCTTGATACAGTAGATCTGGGGGCCTGATGTCTAGTTAGGGTTGACAGATATATACGTATGTCCCATGCAACATTTTGCTAGTATCCACTCTAAAAATATTTCTTGTTTATCTGAAATTCAAAATTACCTGGATATCCTATATTTTTATTTGCTAAATTTGGCAGTCCTGTTTTTAATTCTGCTACTTGCCAGATTCTTCACCTTAGACAGGCATTTTACCTCAAGTAGGTTAAAGGCCATATAATATTTGAAATGCGTTGCATAGGATCAGGCCCTATGTGCCTACACATCGTTCTAAAAAAATATTTAGTCTCGTTATTGATACATATACTAATAAAAACTACTAGTTATTGCAATAAGGTCCCATTCCTTGTACTACTAAGAGCTGCTATTTATTATGTGACCTACTGTATACACAGCAGTATTATTCTAAGCCCTTCACAGGGATCTTTGCGTTCATTTCTTCCAAGGACCCCATGAAATAGGAACGAAACCACCTCCCCTTTCCAGATGAGGTGCAGAGGTTCTGGATCTTCATGCTGGCAGACATCATTCCATTGCACAGGAGACCTCATCAGGTCCAGCTGACCCCTGACCCTGCTCTCTTCGCCACGCCACAACTTATGCACACTGCAGCGAGGCTGGCTCCATGCACGGATGGGCGTTTTTCGGATTTAACAGGGCTGCTTTCCCTTAGCCTCTCTGGGGCCCGGGGGGATTGGTTCTGCTGCCCACCTGGTAAATCAACCGTCCATTTTGCGCCCAGAGCTGATTTTATAGAAATCTAAATACACTTTACTAGATTTACATGTTAACACTAAAAGAAAAAAAAGTTCCCTGTTTGCCTTTTAGTTGGGGCGGCCCTTGGGTTTACAGGCTTGTTTGAGTGAGTAATTATTCTGGTGATGCCAAGGCCTCCTTTATTGAGTCGTAAATGCATCCTGGACAACTCGGAATAACAAGCAGGCCCCTTCCTTCGAGCCTAGCAGGCAAGCACTGTTCAGCTAGATGTGTGTTGGCTTGCCTACCCCTGCAGGTTTCTCTCTTTCTCTGGAAACCTCCTATGAAACCATGTGAAGGGGGAAAGAGGATCAGATAATTGGGATCTTTAAGATGGTTATTATGAAAAATGTTCTGGAACCAATTCAAATACCAATCAGAAACCACATTGTTCAACTAAATCACTTTCAGATGCCACATAAGATACAAAATGCAATTATTTCCAGTTTAAAAATATAATGTTCCTTTTAAAAAAACACAATATTTTATTTTATTATTTAAAAAAAAATCTGCTTTGGCCGGGATTCAAGCCCGTCACAGATGATGTACAGACAGGCTTTGTGCAGTTCCCTTTGGATCCGGAGCCTATGGACCTCACTATAATGTATTTAAAAGTCCCTTAAAATGGATGTGACGGCTGTTTTCTTTGTGTATTACAGAAATATACAGAGTTCAGAGGCTCCGTGGCTACACTTCGGGCATGTATGTCATTAAAAGAATGAAAAAAAGATGATGTCCAAATGCTGTATTAAAATCCCATTAGGAACGCTGGGAGGAATTTATGGTCCCAATCTCTTTTATCTGACAGGCGTCAGATTGGGGCGGCCGTTTTCCTTCTTGCCATTTTTCCTTTCTTTTCTTTCTTTCTCTCCCCTTCTCTCTCTCTCTCTCTCCCTCCTTCTCCTCCTTTCCCTCCTTCCTTCCTCCCTCCCTCCCTCCCTTCTTCTTTTATTCCTTGCAGTTCCTGACTCAGCCACATACGTCTGGGTGTCATCTTTACTACTGCAAAGGGAAATATTATCAGGTTTCTGTCAATATTTGCTTTTCTTGAGTGTCTCCTGCATCATTCATCCTTTTCCAGGTGAACTCGAGGACTCATTAAATCCAGGACTGTTCCTCTGAGCTGTCATCACTGTGATGATGTGATCTGAGGAAGATTTTTGTTACAGCAGCTCCCATGTGATCCATCAGACTCCGAGCATGAATTTTAATGACCTCAGATCCACTTCTCTAGCCTACGGGCCAGAGGGCACTGGCTTTCAGAGCCAATCTTCCCGAAATGCTGTGGGACTGAAGGAATGTGTTTGCTCTGTCAAGAGAGGTGCGGACATTCGCCCCTCTGCAGATCTGTAGGGCACGCTGTCACCCTCTGTGGGACGAGAGGGAAATACCAAACCATTCACTCATGGAGTATAGAGTTACTTAGGGCCTAACATGGAAAACCCAGCCCACAAAGAGCTCCTGCGGGGTCTGACAGTGGGAGCAGGCGGAGTCGGAGGTCTGGTTCTGGTCCAGCTCTGCCACTCACAAGCCGCGTGGCCACGGGCAAGTTGTTTTATCTCCCCGGGCTCTGTTCTCTTACGGGCAAAAGGAGCACTGGCTCCGAAATTTTCTGATTCTGTGAAACCAACCCAACAGGAGACAGAGGGGAACATAAATATTACTCTGAGATGTTGTGACCAAAGACAGGTAGCAGTTTTTGCCAAAGAGTGTAGTAGTGAGAGAAAGATAAATAAATCCATGCTTCAGGGAACTCAGACTCACTGATTCTACATCATGTCCTGTTCACCTCGGTCTAGCAGCCGCAATGCTCGCTACTTGAGGAGAATGGTGCTGCTCATCTCTGATCCTCACCTCTGCGTCTGTTTGCCGTGTGGGGGGATAAAGGTGGTACTCATAACGAGGAAACAGGAGGAGGAGAAATCCAAAAGATAGGAAGAAGAGGGCACTGTTGCAGAAGTGAAGGCTGGAGAGTAGGAGGCAGAGTAAGCAGCATCCTGTATCGAATAGCACAGGTGGGCACAGAGGAAGGCAGCACAGAAGGCCCTTCTCTGGGGGGAGCGTCCATAGTCAGTCCACGGAGAGGAGACAGTTGCTCCATTGTCACTTCACCCTGCAACTTTTATCCAAGGACGTTAAAGCTCTTGACTATCTATGATCACCAGAAAATAGGAAGACAGCACTGTCATTTAATGTTGAATAAACTGAACCTGAAGTTCATTTTTTACTAAATGCTACACGGTAATAGAAGAGAAACGCCAAATCTATACTCCTCACTTTTTAGCGGCCATGCCTTCTGGACTACCTTGTGTGCTCTGTTTCTTACTAACGTGGGGGAACTGGTTGGGGGAGGGACTGCAGGGTGTACTTTGGAGCTGGCAGAGTGCACTTTGAGGCCTAGAAGGTCAATGAACATGCCGCCACAGTCTCACTTCTTCCTGCATCCTTGAACCAAATGAAATAATTCCAACGACTTTGGCAGTAACTAACAAGGACAAGGGGGACAGACTCATAGTTGGAGATCAAGATAACAGCTAGTGGAGGGGGGTGGGGGAAGAGATTGAGCAAGAAGAAAAAAGGACTCATGGATATGGACAACAGTGTGGTGATTGCTGGGGGCATGAGGGTATAAGGGGACTAAAGAGCAATGGAAAAAATATATAATGAAGATTAAATAAAATACAGAAAAGAAAAAAAAGAATTACAAAATATAGCAGATTAGAGTCAGTAGTAGGCAAGAAATGGATAATACGGACATCCGGTGATCATTATGTTCATACGACTATATCAGCACAGCACTGCAGACCTGCAGGAAGGGCTGGCTTACATAAAACTGCTACAGTGGGACTTAATACTAACTTCAAACTATACCTCCAACCCCCAAGCAGAGTAAGAAAATGGTTCTACGCCTTAGATTTGAGGTAATTTAATGTCCATTTTAAACAATAACAAAATGCATTCTGAGAATTAAAAAAATGGAAACACTCAAAGAGTGAGGAAATCATGGGCCAGAAAGAGTATAGACTTATTTCTGCAGGAAAAATTGTGCCAAGAAGATTAGATTACATTTTTTGGAGAATAAATTTATACTATTTGTGAGAAAAGGAAAAGTGGATGCTATTTATTAAGAGTTTTATAGGCCATTTGGTTCAGAAATTGCTAAATTTATTTTTAATCTATTTTGAGAGTTAGTTTTAGTTGGCATAGATTATGTTCCAAAGGCTGTTTGTAGAAGAACCAAGAAAAGAAAAAGCCAAGGTGTTTTGGGAGTTTGAGAAGGAATATAGTTTACATCTCTTTCTTATAAAAATTTCTGTTGCTTCTCTGGAAGAAAAAGGAAACGGAACATTAATGAAATTGGCACTTCAGTGCTTAGTTTGAGAATGTTATTAAACACTAAAAAATTATAGAATTAAGAGATAAAAATATTCCCTGGGTTCTGTGTAAGGTCAAAGGGAACAATTATTCATTCATTTATTCATTAAACACTTATTTGTCCGTGAGCACCACTGACCCCATGATAAATGATGCATCAGGAACATGTATAAAATAACTACTCTTTATTATTTATGCTTTCTGCACCTTAATTTCCTTATCTGTAAAATGGAGATTATAACAGCTAATTCTGAGAGTTAGTGTGAGCATTTAGTGTGATTTTATAAAACAGCATAATGCTTGCCGTATGGTAAAAATATCAATAACGAATGTCACTGGACACTCGCTGTGTGCCAGGTACTCTAAGTTTTCTGTAGACACTAATGCACTTGATACTTACAGTAACCTTGTGGATGTGGGGTCCCACTTTATGGATGGAGGAACTGTGGGTTAAATAGTATCCTGCCTGAGCTTGTAAGCAGTGCAGCTGGAATCCAAACCCAGACAGTCTGACTGCACTGCTCACACCTGGCAGCTGCTACGGTTATTACTGCAACCGCCGGGCTGAGTGAAACAGCAGCAGTGGGAATTTAAATGTAGACACTGGGCTCTTAACCATAGAGATTATAAAGAAACGAAATGGGAAATTTTGAAGTATGAAAGTCTTGGAGGTTTTTAGGGATATCTAGGCTGTCAGCTGAGGCCCTACAAATCACTTGTAGACTTAGATCAACTTGGTTGAAAATTCTATTTTTGCATCTATGCAAATTCGGGACCATCTCTATAGTTTGTGTGAATTCCTAACAGTTTCCTTCCTCACAGTTTTCTTTAGCTTGCTTTGGATTCATCCTGCATCATCCTAACAAAAAGTTTGCTTTCCCCAAATACGTCATTAGTTAGCGTTGTCACTGAAGGTCATGGGAGAAGTCACATCACATACAGCACTACTAACTTCCTGGCTTTGCCCCCTCACTGTACACAACAGCAAACATGCTCGGCAAGACAGCGGTGTCCAACCACCTGATAAAGGGAGGTGCCAGGATTCCAGGCAGGATCCGGCCGCAGGTAGGCTAAGCAAGCCAGTGCAAGCGGCGAGAACAACCTCTTTCTACCCAGCTAGCCAGTCATCTTAAGCCCTGCATTTTCTCTCCACCAATAAAAAAAAAAGTAAAACAGGAATCAGCAGAGCTAATGTAAATCAATCCTCCAGGTAAATTCCTCTTGAAAATGCAAAAGGCCAAAATTTAAAACAGTAAGTTTCCATTAAAAGTGAGAAATGTTTCCAAGGCATCCATTTGTACGGATTACAGCAAAAAGATTCCCTGCTGTCTGACTTTTTGTTGGGCTGGGCCAATGGAAAGTCCTGGCAGAAGATTGGAAAGCTGGGGGACAAGAAGGTTGGGCTGCTATGACCTCAGTTCCCTCCCTCCTGGGTCACGTGAAGCCGGCTCTCGTGTGCAGCCGAAGGTCACTGCTCTTCTTGGGCAGCCTGCTCTACACACACAACCCTCCCCTCCTGCTTTGAGACCTGGGGGCGGTAACAGCTCTGCTGTGCTGCCGACAGGTTGCTGCGGTGAACTGTGCGGTTCCCTGGCGTTCCACCCACACCGTGTGTTGCAGGTTGACTCATGTCCCCTGAAGAGATGTGCAGTCCTAACTTTCAGTGCCCATGAATGTGAGCTTATTGGGAAATAGGATTTTGTGAGTGGTGAAGTTAACATGAGGTCATTAGAGTGGGCCCCAACCCGATATGACCCTGTCCTCAGGAAAATGAGGAGTTGGGAAACAGAGACGTGCCTACAGGGAAAATGCTGTGTGAAAATGAAGGCAGAGATTTGGAGAGATGCCTCTGCAAGGCAAGGGATGCTGAAGATGGTCAGCAAACCATGGAGACGAGCACGGAGCAGATTCTCCCTCAAAGGCCTCAGAAGGAACCAACCCTGCCAATACCTCCGTTTTGTGTTTGCTGTCCTCCTCTGGAGGCCATTGTTTTCACTGCTTTCAGAGAGAGAAAAAGAAAAGGAGGAAGAGAGGAAAGGGGGAAAGTGGGGGAGGGAGGAAGCGGAAAGAGAGAGACGGAGAGACATTGATATGAGAAACATCGCGGAATCAAACCCACGACCCTTCAGCCTACGGGACAACGCCCCAACCAACTGAACTGCACCGGCCAGGGCCCGACACCTTGATCTTGGAGTTCTGGCCTCCAGAACTGAGACAGTACATGTCTCCTGTTTAAGCCACATAGTTTGTAGTACAGCAGCCCTAGGAAACTAATACACCATGCAAATAATCCATTACTTAAAAATCCCTAGAGTTTCCTTGAGTATGCCACCTGATAGCTATTGGGACCCTGACTGATAAAAATGCCAGTCTATAAGGACATAAATTATTGGAATCATGTCTAGCTAGTAGACGAATTTGAGCAGGAAGAGCCAGCTATGAGCATGGTTTGAAAATCTCTCATGTAAGGTAGTACAAGGCATCAGAATGGGAGGCAACATTTGTTGACACACTTGTGGAGCAGAGATAATTAATGTGTTCCTTTTTAGCTATGCAATGATTGAGCTCCACCTCCAAATGTGCATTGGCTCTCGAGGACATTTAGTGGGAACAAAAATATCTGTGACATGCTAAGAAGGAAAACAAAATAGGGGACAAAGAGTTATGGAGTAGGGGCTCTCAAAGACGGTGACATTGGAACAGAGGTGTAAGTGGAGTGAAGGAGTGAGCCATGTGGAAACCTAGGGGAGAGTGTCCTGGGCAGGGGGAGCAGTCAGTTCCAAGGCTTTGAGGCTGGGTCGTGCTTGGTGTGCTTCAGAAACAGAGCCTAAGCCAGTATGGCTAAAGTTGGTTGAGTTAGAACAGGTGAAAATGAGATCAGAGAAGTAACTTTCATTTCCTCCTCTATCCAACTGGGATATTTTAGCTTTCTCTATTAGATTGTTGTGAGTGCCTAAAGTTTAAGGACAGTGTTTGCACAGTGACTACTAGAATGTTTCTCACATAATAAGTACTGATGTTACCCATGTAGGGTAGGCACCACAAACCCTTTTTACATTTTCTCCAGACCCACTTTCCATTCTTGCAATAGCCCCAGCCAAATTTCAAGTAATGCAAAAACACAAAGAAATATTTTAAGTCCCAGCCCAATTTCTAATCAAGTGAATTTTTCTTGGCTCTGTTAGAGGCAGCTTTCTTTAGTTCAAAATTAATGTCCAGCCTTTCTTGCTTACGCTGTTTTGATTCGCATGGCCATGCGTCCATCCCCCAGCCTTCTACTGTTTCTCTGGATCCCTGTTTTGGCTTGGGCAGTCCTAACCACTATAACAGACTATAACTAACTCTTATAGATTTTTAAGGAAGTTTTTCACTTATAGAAAGTAATAAAAGTATTAATTTCCTTTTCAGATTATTTAAATGGATCATAAAACAGCCTCATTTACTAAGCTTACCTTTCCTTGTGTCCCAAATAGTCAGGAAAGGGAGTGTGGTCTGGGGCATTAAAGCATTTATGCGCACTGGTGGTCTGAAAGGTTTACTGTCTCTTTCTGGAGTGATTAACTTAAAGCAGGGCAAGACTGGCCCAGCACTGTTATTTCACTTTCAGTGCATCTGGAAATCCAGAGTAGGAGCCCTTGTTTCATTTTGTTGAAGAAAGAGAAATGCATGTACATATTTCTTCCCTATCATTAGAGCAAGTCTACAATTGCTCCTTATACTCAGGAGGCAAAGCTCATAATGTCCCTTTGAACAGGAGACAGAAGGTGCCTGAGTTGTCAGTGGCTATCCATGAGGGCTGGGCTTGGGGGGCAGAGTAAATGGGGTTCACCGAAGCATGAAGCTCCTGCAATTTGAGGAACTGGGCCATAACTGAGACTTTACTTCAAAAGGGAAAAATAAATCTCCAAAAATAACTTTTAAAAATTTGACCAACAGAAACATCACAAAATTTAAAATAAATAACATTTTTATTGACTTCTTGACATAGCACTCTGATTTCTTCATATATTTTGACTGCATTCTCTTTGCCTTTTCCTATTAAGATGATTTGGTAATACTTTCTACAGAAGGAATAGACAGCTATCTGTCTCTTCTTTAGCATAGTTGATTGAAATATTTTTATTATCCATATTCATTTAAACTCCATGGAGTTTAGATGAATACAGTTGTGGCTTAATACACAGATACCACACTCACTGTTTTTACTGCTGCTTCCAGTTAGCGCTAATAAACACAGGAATTCTGATAATTCTAGTATCCCATTTCCTACAATCCCCATCAAAGGGGAAGTACCGTAGCATGTGTCTGTGCCTGTAGTGCTGCATGACATGCCTGTCAGGAGAGAGTGTCCAGCCGGACGGGCATCTGCGGAGAGCAAACTGCTGATGAGAAACTGAGAGCTCACATGACCGAGGACTGGAAGAGCTTTCTTCAGACTGGTTTCTGGCTTCACAGAGCTCATACTCCCCACCTCGTCCAGTCCTCATGTGCTCCCCACACTGGGGCCATAGGACAAGCTCACATTCCCATATAACCGGCCCTGGACCTTCCTGCGTTGACAGAAGGAAGAAAGTACAAGTGGCTGCAGGAGCTGGCCTAGATGGCACTTCTACGCCTGCGTTGCTGGCCATAACTTTGTATCCATGGAGCAGATGGCAAGCCCCGTGATTACGGCCCACTAAACCCACACTGAATCTATCCCTAACACAACTTCCGCTCAGCAGGGGCCCCGCTGTCCACGCCTGTGCCACACCGCCCCACTGCCGGGGAAGTGTGTGGGAGGAAAAGTCGGAGTGGAAAGAGACAGTGGTCTTTAACCATTGTGGTTAAAATGTCTTACTTTTGCAGATTTTACACAAACAGCTGTGGCCGCCCAGGGCCCTGGATAGAGCCCTTGTGGCTGGACAGCCACCTAGAAGCAAAAGCGCCTTTAATGTCACTATAAATCTTCCTCCAGGGTGCAATGTAAGAATAGGGGTTTCATTCTCACCCTACCCCTACCAGAGCGCTAGGAAGAGCTAAGTCTACTCAAAATTAGTCCTTCACCAAACTTTAGTTGGTAGCACAGTTAACCCTTGAGCAATATGGGTTTGAACTATGTGGGTCCAATTATACATGGACTTTTTGCAATAAATACTATAAATGCATTTTTTTGATTTTCTAGGTAACATTTCCTTTTCTCTCACTTTATTGTAAGAATATGGGATGTCATACATATGACATACAAAATATGCGTTAGTCAACTGTTATCAGTAAGGGTTCTGGTCAACAGTAGGTTGTTAGTAAAGTTTTTGGGAAATCAAAAATTATATGTGGATTTTCAGTTGCCTGGAATGTCAGTACCTCTAACACCCACATTGTTTGAGAGTCAAGTGCACTTCCAATTTTCTAATGAAATCAGATATTATCCAAAAATTTGTTCCAGTGGTTTATGCTGAAAACTGAATCAGAGGTATTTCCAACGTGATTTTTAGAGTGTATTAAATGATTGGGTTAAAATAATAATGGGAAGGGTAAAATTAATTTGCTTTATATCTCTCTTTGTAATGATAGAATTCTTTTCCATGGAGATTGGATAATATGCTCTCACGGTTTTACTTTTCTTTGTTTCCACTTTTCCCCAGGTTTCATATTTTTTCTTTTTATACTTTTTCTTTCATCTTCACTGTTCCCTGTTTCCTTCGTAGGCCTTAGTGCTTCTCAGCAATGGTTTTGGTTCAGAAACACATCCTGAGAGGATTCGATCTTGGTTTTTGTTACCAACAGAGAAATACCTGAGGTAGGAAAGAGCAAATCAGGCAGACGAGGGTGCTGGGGCTTGGGGCACGCTTCACTGCAGAGGTTACGGGAGTGTCTTGGTCAGTCCAGGCTGCTCTAACAGAACACAATAGACTGGACAGCTTAAAGAACAAACATCTACTTCTCACAGTTCTGGAGACCAGGAAGTCTGAGATCAGGGTGCCAGAGTGGCTGGGTTCTGGGGAAAACTCCCTTTCTGGATTTCAAATGGTTTCCTTCCTGCTGTATCCTTACATAACTAATAAAGCGAGAGAGTGATATGGATGTGAGAGAGAAACATCAATTGGCGGCCTCTTGTGCATGCCCGACTGGGGAGTGAACCCGCAACCTAGGGACGCGCCTGGACCAAGAATGAAACCTGCAACCTTTTGGTGTATGGGATGACGTTCCAACCAACGAGCCACCTGGCCAGGGCCCAATGGACTATATTTTTATATTTAAACATCTGTTATTGATCACCCTTTCATATGCCCAGGTAACAAAAATTGTAAAGTTTACATTCTATTTTTTTAAATAATCTCTGTAGCCAAGAACTTCATGTCTAAATTTGAATTCCTCTTGCTACAATTTTAGCTCAGATTAGTAATTGCTACAGAAAAGATAAATTCTCTGTAACCCTACAGTTCTAAGAGCTACAATTTTCTTCTGTATTGTCATTACAGTTATAGTCATATGCAAATGATAAAAAATACATAAATTGTAATTATCACACTACAAAAATAAAATAGTATAGGGAATTTCTTAATGTTCGAGGTGGTGGAGGTGAATAAGCGAGGTGACACAAATATTCAAAATTGTTCCTTTGTTTGACACCCCAGAGATCAGAACAATGCATGGTGCCAACAGGGATGGGGGACAAGTGTCCGTTTCTTTCATCAGGTGCAAGTCAGGCTCTGGACAAGGGGAGGTGGGGAGAAGGGCTGTGCAGGTGTCACTGCAGGCACCTACCGAGCCATTACTTTGGGAAAGAGTAGAGATGGAATTGGGTCTCTGAAAATTGATTTTCTGAAAACATGCATGTGCATAGCTTCTGTGCATGTGCACATCTTCACTCCATGTGCCTGTGCTGTCCCACCTGGCTGTTAGTTAAACCTGGGGACCTCCTTTACCCTCAGGTCAAGTGCCGACTTGCCTAAGTGAAGCTGGTGATGGCAGAGCCTGGTCCAAGGCTGAGAAGTGTGTATGGGGAAAGGAAAGGGAAAAGGAAACAAAGGAGAGGAGAGGAGTGGGAATCAGAGAGAAGGAGAATAGGAGGAAAAACAGAGATGCCAAGAGGGAAGAAAGAGAGCCGGCTGTGCTGGAAGGGCAGGGCGGTGCCACTCCTCCGTCTCTGCCTTAGTGCCCAAGCCAACCTAAGCGTGGAGGGAACTTGCCCGACGCATGGATGCTTCGTGGGTCTGGCTCTCAGAACTCATGCAGTCGATTGTTTTGGGAGACGCCTGGAAATTTCACAAGAGAGTTGAGCCCTCAAAGATTGACAGTTTGACCAAAAGATCAAAGGTTTGGTGCCATGGGGCTAATTTTCAGAAACCCTTCCAAACTGTGAAGATTTCCCTCCTTGTTGTGGCAGTTAAGACATGTGACAACAGTAATCCGAGGCACTTACAAGCAGCTTTCTTCTTTGTTCTCAATGTTCTAAGAATGTCAGTCCTCTCCAAACCCATGAAAACAAAGTACGTGGCCAGGATGATTACCCCGAATCACTGATAAAAGCAGAGAGAAGTACGGAAATATGCAGCGCTTTGTTGGGCTTTCCGGAAAGAGAAAGTTGCACGGTTGGATTACAGCTATTACTGCCTTCTGATTGACCAAGTTCATAGGCAACACTGCTGTGTGTGGGTGGGCAGGAAAGAGGAAGGGCATGATCAAGAGTGAGATGAGCCACAGTCGGATGGGGAGGGGAACGAAATCTTCACAGTGATTTGGCATTCTGAGGGCTCCAGATACACTTCTCAAACCACCAAGAAGATCGAAGAGCCACACATGAGACCTAGATGAGGAAAGTCTGTGATAAACAGAAGCTCGTACAGCCTGTTGCTGTGGAAACATGAGCACTAATTACAGCTCTCTTGTTTGTTTGTTTTTTAATGTTTATTTAATTAACAGGAGGTAATGTGGATAATCCAAATAATGGTTAGCAATCCCTAATAACCAGGAGATGCTTAACGTTGATTTGGGAGTTAAAGTCTGGAAGCAAAGCCCCATTTTCCCCAGCATCCTACACCTCACTGTCTGGGCTGCTGAGGCGAACTCCGAGTAGGGGGCGTGCAGCGACCGGCAGCTGCGAGGAAGGCCTTTCGGGGCCTTGTCTCTGCAGTTTGGGCCGGGCCGCACGGCCGGGCCTGGGACTTGTTAGGCCAGGGAGTCGGAGAGTTGGCATCTGGATTTAAAAGAAATACAATATTTCCCGTTGTGTTTTTTTTTTTCCCTTCAACTATATGAAAATGTTTTAATTGCACATTGTAACGGAAAATGTTCGCTCTCTGCTTTGATCACCTGGAGACCTGTTTTCAGCCCTCCGAAGACGCCCCTGTGCAGCCCTTCCCCTGCGGGTCCTCAAGGCAGGGTCTGTAGGCCTGTAAAGCTCCAGGAGCCCAAGAACTGCTCCTGCCTCAAGTGCTTTTAGCCTCACTCATCCAGTTCAGTCGCCCGGACAACAGCCAGACCTCCCATGCCTTGGGAGTAAAGTCGTCTTTACCCAAATTAATAAAAACCATAACTCAAATTATTTAGAGAACCTACTCTGGTGACACATAGCTCCTTGCCATGATAACTGAAGGGGCTTAGTCTTGATACGCAAAGCACAGTCTGAGGACGACTGGCCCGCCATTGCTACAGGGTTTAGGTAATGGAGGAGCAGAATGGGACAGGTGGGGTAATAGTCATCTCAATTTCACTCCATGATCAGCTCCCACTGCAATTCAATCGACATGGTTTCTCCAAAAGGAGAGAGTGTTCAACCATAGCACATTTGCGATTTACAGCGGAGGTTTCCAAAAGTGACATGTGTTTCTCTTCACTTCCTCCACTCATAATTCCAATTAGGAACACACTGATTAACCCCAGAACATCATTTCTAGAGAGAATCTTCTATTATTCTGACTAATTTCATGAACTCAGAGAAATGGGAGAAGCTTATAATTCATTATGGCAAATTATGCAGAGCAAAACCTCTGACAGGCTGTATCTATAAAAAGAAATGAGACTGAGCATTATTTCTATTTTTCTGGAAGGATGGGGGAGCTCTGAAGTCAGAGGCTGAACGGATTGCTTCAGGACAGCCGTGTAGACACAGGCCATTCAAGAGGGAGAAAATGCTGCATATCTGCCTAATCTTGCAAGCGTGTGAGGGTATTTATTTGAAAAGCGTTTGAGAAGAAAATGGAATGGTGGCCTCAATTCATCAAAGCACATGCCTATGAAGGTGATTGAACACAGTGGCGCGGCAACACCGAGATAAACCAGATGATGAGAAAACAGGTTTCTGCAAAGGGAGGTGGTGTCACAGTGCTCCTCTGCCTGGAGCCAGCCGTCTCCACCCCATCCCCACCCCATCTCCACTAGCGAGGCTCTCGCTGTGCCATCTCCCGGAGGCCTTCCCCTCACGTGCCTTGTCGGGCCGCTTTCTCACGGCTACCAAGATGGTGAAGAAACCAAACTGGATCGTGTTACTCCTCATGAGTTGAGACTTGTCAGAATTCCCATAGCGTTTTGAACCAAGTACAGATTTCTCTCAGCTCTCAATTCTTATCATGTCTGTCTCAGTCATGACTCTCCAACATGGCTGATCAATATTCTGTGCCTACACAGCTTTCCTGCCTCCAGGCCTTCGCACTTTTTAGACCCACTGCCTGGAGCTCTCTTTCCCCCAGATTGGACCAGGCTAGTTCCTTCCAGCAGTCAGGGCCCAATCCCTTCTAGGCATCTCATCAAAAGTAGCCTGCAGATTATTCTTTATCACATTATCTGGTTTCATTTATTTTCATAAGTCTCTCATTTGCTGAAATTATCTTTATTTATTCACATGCTTACTGTCTTTCTTCCCCACTAGAATGGGAACCCTGGGACCTGAAACCTATTTGTCCTGTTCACTGCTGTACTGGCAACATTTGGACATAGATAAAAACATCATGCCATCTACTAAATCAAGATTCCAAATGGCCTCCTATTTTGGGAGTCGGTTTGTGATCGGGACTGTGTGAGGTCAAGGGTAGCGTTGTGGCCAGACAGAATCAGGAGTGCCCAAGGGAGAGCTGGGAAGGTTCTGGGCAGGAAGACATTGTGGAAAGAGCACGAGCTTGGAAGCAGACCTGAGCTCAGAGCCCAGCCTGCCATTTATGAGCTTTGTGACCTTGGGCAAGGCTCTTACAACTGCAGTGAGGCTCACGTTCCTTACTTAAAAGGAATGGAGAGCAAACAGCATTTATAAATAACCATGCACAGTGTCGTAACGATTAAGTGGCATCTGTGCATAAAGTGACCAGGTCGGTGCCTTCCACAGACAGGCTCTCAGTAAGTGGTTAAGTTACCGTGACAGACATTACTTGTTACCAGCCCAGGAGCTGCACTTCCTTCTTCCTTCACAGCAGAGCCGTGACTTTGTTCAGGGTGGTAATGCCTAGGCTCGGACGATGAATCGCGTTGGATTTAAGCCAACCATAAGTGACCCGGGCCCCATTTTCCAGCCTCCTTTGCACTTTAGTGGTCATAGGACCAAGTTCTGGACAATGAAACTTAGGGGAGGTTGCCTGTGTGAGCACGTGAAGGGGGGAGGGGAGCTTCTAGGGGCGTTCCAGCTTTTCTGATACAAGGACAGAGGTCAGTGGTGATGTAGATTACCCTCTTCTTCCTGCCAGGGATGTTGAAGTGATGGCTTACGGTGAAGCAACCGGCCTACAACCTTGAGAAGAAGACTTGCCATTTTTGAACCTCTGAACCAGTGTCAGAAGCCGCTTACGTGCAGACATTTTCTTAAGTGAGAACAATAATCCCATTGTCACTGAAGCCGCTGTCAGGTGGCCTGCTACGGAGAGCACTCTGACCTGATGCGAGTGTCTGTGCACATGTGCGTGCCCTCGGACACGTGGAGTGTTTAAAGGCCGCGATGGTAAGATGCGTTATCTGTGCCCGAAGTTAGCTAGTCGTCTGGGTGTTTACCAAGTGAAAGCAGAAATGGATTGCCATCAATTTGAAATCACACTTTAAACATGGCAGAGGTTAAGAGTCTGAATTTTAAAATTTCATTAATTAAATCGATGCTCAGGATCCCTGCTCCCCCCCAATGGCTGTGTTTTATTGTGGAAAACAATAACATGTGTATTTATTTAGAGCAAAGTTTAAAAAGAAATCTGCTTTTCATTTTTAATATTAACTTCACTTTATTTCCTTTCATAAAAGCAAATATATTGCTTATATTTTTGGATATTTGAGTAAAGAACAAATAGCAATTATAAAATGCTGTATTTTTAAAAACATTTAAGATTTAAAAAATTTAAAGTGTTTATGAGAAATATGGATTAAAACTGACACTTAAAAATGCTCTCTTGTCCTATGCACTGTGTAAAATATATCATGCTATTGGGGATATATTATTGAAGACTAAAATTTAAAAATAATACTATTAAGCTTTATAGTTTTAGGTACCTAGTTAGCTGTTAATTTTCAGTTTAACTGTTAATTAATAAATAAATGTTAATCTGTGTTAAATGTAACATTTACATGTGTTACTATGTGCCCAGCACCATTCTAAATCTTCTCCTTAGT
>VMDR010010408.1:0-30875 GCA_007922815.1 Macrotus californicus | reverse complement strand
GGGCACACAGAATCAACCAATGAATACATAAATAAGTAGAAAAACAAACAGATGTTTCTTTCTCTCTCCTTCTCGAATCAATAAATAAAATATGTTTTAAAAATATAAGTGAAAAATCTAAGATCACAGAGGTAGTTAATCAGATCTGAAACCTGACCGGAAAAGCAGGTTAGCTCTGAGAGAGAATATATATATATATATGGACAAGCTCCTCCTCAGAGCTCCTTAAAAGAAAAAAAGAAACTATTCCTAGTTAAAATACCATTTAACTTATAAGACTTAGACTATTATGAACAGAGACTATTAGACTATTAAGACTATTAGACTATTATGAAAACTAAATTAAAATGTGGTTATTTAACAACTGTAACAAAGCCATTATTACCACTTACTTTAGCCAGTCTACCGTTCAACCAGGAATCGTGTGAAAACATTCCATCAATGACACACTACATGCTCACAGGTATGCTGCGCACTGGGATGACTATAAGTAAATTCAAACAGAGGCTTCTTGCTTTTCAGAAAGTTTACACTCTATTTGATAAAAAGATAGAGGGGAAAAAAACAATGCTAAGCTGTGTTCAACCAATGCTCCTGAAGGGGTGAAACCTTCCTGGGTGGTTCTGCAGAACCCCAGGTAGCAAGCACACCAAGTGAGATTGCAGTGAGTTTAGTCCAGGACTTCACGGGGAAAATAAGCTTGAACTGCATGTTCAAGGATGAAGAGAAATTAGAAAAGCACAAAGGAGGGATAAAAGTATTCAGGGTCCGCATAAACAAAGGCTGAGGGAAACAGAAACAGGCAGAAGGGACTGAGCCAACCTGCCTGGAACAGGTGCATGCTGAGGCATAAGGAGAAATAGTTTGGTAAATTAAGTGGGGTCGGCTCCCAACAGACTGATGTGGCTCAGGGAGATGCTGTTAAAATATTAACATCATCGAATATTTAAACTAGAAAGAGAACCTTAGAGATTTTCTGGACAATTCTTTTCTGACTGATGAGGAAAGAAAATTCAATCTAGGATCCACAGAGAGCTGATGGAGAGAAGGACAGAGACAGGGAAAAAACTCAGCCCCCTGCTTAGGAACCCCAAATCAACACCAGGCAACACAGTACGGTAGAGAAAGCACATCTGCCCAAAATCAACGAGAACATCAATATGTGAAGATCCGCAAGTATACATACAAGATAGTATTGTCTTGGAAATTAGAGGAGACTGGGTTCCAGGGGTAATGGTACACCACTGTGGCATTGCAGTTGAGCAAAAACCACTGTTTTGCCAGAAGGAATCACTTTCAAGAAAACAGCAATCCAGAAAGAAAGCAGAGGCAGAAGCTAGTCTTCAGAGCTATAAAGGAAATGGGTGGATAAACAGGAGAGGCAGCAGGTATCTGGCAACAAAAGGAAGAAAAAGATTGAGCCACAGAGAGAACGCTGTAAGACCAAATGTTTGAGACAAAAGAAATCTTAGTAAGTTTGAAGGTGAAGAGGAAGGAGATCACATAGAGGAAGACCAAACAGATGCTAGATAAGGTGGGGGAACTGAAGGAGCACAGAGAACCAACTGAGGGCCAGCTGAAGAACTTTTCTTACAAAAGATGAGTTCCAGAATAAAAAATAAGCATTTTTCCTTACTCACCATATAATGCCCTTTGCCCAAAGAGTATTCATTTTCAACTACTTTTTAAGTCCTTATAAAAATGCCAGACTAGGCTTTAAGAACAAGGCTAGGAGATTTTTGTTTTTAATCCAAGACAGCTTCAAAGTTTTACAAATCTATGTATTTGGCCAATTAACATGTGGCTTATAACTTCAAAGACACTTGTCAATCATTTTATACTGTGAATTGTACACCACATATTCAAATAGTCTGATTCGAATTCAATTTACAACAACTAATATGCTACTGTAACAAATCAAAAGTCAGAGTTTATTCTCTAATGTTATTTTTGCGGGGTGTTTTATATTCTGTTTTTACTTAACAAGATATGGAAAATACAAGTGATTAAATGAACACGTTTGTAATACATCATTTGGGAGTAGCTTTTCTCAATTTCTTGAAAAAGAAAACCTTCATTTAACTACAGTTTACCTTTTCTCCCTTTCAGAATCAAAGCTCAACAGAGACTGGTGGGGCATCTAAGAACATGCTAATTTTTTAAAGAACCCAGCTAGTGAGCCACAATTTAAAGATACACACCCCAAATCTGCCAATTTCCACTTGGGAACTTACTGTTGAGCATCATAAAGACAGGTTAAGTATGTGACTGATAACTTTCAGCTCTCTAGCTGTCCACCTTTGTAACTGCCATTTCCCTAATTAAGGAACTAATCACTTTTAAAATTGGTTAAGGTTTGGGGTTCTGCTATGTGCCTTTTTATCAAGTTTTAGGCTTTTCTATCAAGTTGTAAGTCTAATGTTCTATCAATAATATAATCCAATATGTGTGGTAACATTTTACTTCTGCAGGTAAATTAGTAGTATCATTGGTTTAAATGCTTTTTAGTCTGAAAGCAGAAGGATGGGTGAAACAATTTCTTCAAGTCTCTGATGGTTTTATAATTCTATTTTTTTAAATATTTTATTTATTTATTTTTAGAGAGGAGGAAAGGGAAGGAGAAAGAGAGGGAGAGAAACATCAGTGTGTGGTTGCCTCTCTCATTCCCCCTACTGGGGACCTGGCCCCAAACCCAAGCATGTGCCCTGACTGGGAATCGAAACCTCGAACCACACCGGTGCTCAATCCATTGAGCCACACCAGCCTGGGCTATAAATCTATTTTATCTATGTAGTTTCTTCTCAAATTTATTCTCAATTCCTCTGCCTGCTCCCAAATATCTTTTAGGTAGGTCAGAAACACTATGAAGCCTGTAAAGAAATGTTTATGGATCAAATAAAAGTGGAGCCCACCTCCCCCTTCCATTCAGCTCCCATAATCAGTTTGATGATTATATCTAGTAAACAAAATAGATTAACTCGATGTTAAACAGTTCCCTCATCACAGAAAGCCCGTGGTAGAACTGCAGCTGCAAAAAAAACAAATCCCTTTAAACCATCCCAACTACCTACAGCAACTCAGAGTTAAACTAATTCCCATTGACAAAAGGCTACGTGTGCATTCATTCTGATCAGCCCTGGGATTTACTGCGTGAAGCTCAGAGAATAAAAAGGCACCTCCCCAAGCTATGAAACTTTTTTTTTCCATCCCACAGAGTCTCAATGAGAGTTCTCTTGTCAACCAAGAGGTGTCCCCAACAATAACAAAACACTAGCAGAATGATGGGCGCTAGGACCACATCCCAGCTGTCTTTGCTCTCTGTTGTCAGGGGCTCAGATGCAGTTTCCCACTTGCCTTTCACACTTCTCCCCTTCCTCCCCAAGGAGCTCACTCAAGAAAGCAACAGTAACAGTCTCACACACCTGGCAAAAGTAAAGGGAGAAACTGCAATTATCAAGGAAGGAAAAACGGGAAAAATATTTCAGAAGCAGGAGGCATCAAGAACCACGGTTGCCACTACAAACGGCAACGTAAAAGCCAGTCCTGTCTCACGAGGATATAGGGGGGACGCCCGTGTGGGCACAAAAACGCGCAGTGTGAGTGTGTGAGCGCGCGCTTAAGCTCCAGGGGCAGGCGGAGACGACGGAGCAGAAAGTAAGAAAACCTGTGCTGTCCCTGCTTTCTTCTACTCTTCCCCCTCCAAGAGAGGAAGCTGAAGGAACTGGGGGAGGGGCTGGGTGTTACCGTTCTCCTACTGGGGGTACACAAGACGGGCCTTGGGGTGCCTTCAGTTGCTCACCCCCAATTGGGAGGTCCACTGAGGGAAGAGGGAACCCCTAAATGTTACCCATCTTCGTTCAAAAAGAAGAGTAAGGCGGGAATGATTAAATCCAGATGGAGAGCCCCAGAAAGCGCCCCCAGGTCACTCATCCTTATTAGCAAGCGGATGGGCTGAGATAATACGGATGGAGGGTCCGGGAGGACGGCCAGGGAAAAGGCCCCACTCCCCGACCTAGGTGGGAAAGAGAACCCGACTACCAGCGGTCCCCTCCTTCCCCGCACTTCCCCCTAGGCCACCCCCACTTGTCCCCCCTTCCTTTCCTCCAGCGCCTGAGGCAGCAGCGGGGGAGGCGGCTGCTCCTTCCTCCCTCACCCACTCCGTCCCCACCCCCACACCGCTCCCACCTCCCGCCCGCCACGGGCCCGTTACCTGATCGTCGAAGCGGTTGACCACGGCCTGGACCCATTCCACCGGCCTGTGCGCGGCCATGTCCACCCCGCGGCCGGGGGGCGGCGGAGGGACGGGGCGGCCGGCGCCCTGAGCAGGGAAGAGGGCGGGGAGGGGGGCTGAGGTGAGGGAAGAGTCGAGGAGAGGGTCTGAGGAGTGCAGGCTCCGAACGTTCCCACGGGGGTGGGGATGGGGGGCCTGCGCCGAGCCGGGAGGGGGAGAGGGGAAGGGGGCGTTGGCGAGGAGGCTAGGGGGAGGGGGGCGGGGGAGGGGGACCCGGGGAGGGGAGGGGGCCTCTTGGTCGCTCTCCCCACTAGCGCCGTCTCCCCACAGCCATCACAGTCCGAGACGCCGCCATGACACCCCACCGGAAGTGGGATCCTTTCCACGGCCCGGGGAGAGGGAGAACCAGCGAGCTAGAGATATAGAGAGCGGCTGGGAAAGGGGAGGGGGAAGCGAGAGGGAAGGGGGCCTGCCGCGCATGCGCCCGCGCCGGCCGGTTTCATTAATGAAAAAGCGAGTCCTCCTGGAGGTGACGTCACCTAACTCCTCCCTGCCCGGCGGCGCGCGTCCCTTATAGCCGCCAGGCTTACCTAGACTCTCGCTGTGTGTTCTGCCGGCCGAAGTCTGAGCTGACCTGGGAGCCTCCGCTTCCATCCCCAGGGCTACACCAGGCTTCCCCTCCCCCGCCGGCCTCCGGGTTTGGATTGCTCCCGGGGTTGGAAGTTAGAGCGCCCTGGGGCTAACACTTCTCCCAGCTTACAAACCGCTGTCGCTGATCTGGGCAGAAGGCTACGCTGAGCCCCTCTCTGCCTTAAGCTCTCACAAAAACAGTAAGACACACAACCTCAGGTTTCCAGGTCCTTCGTAGTTACTATGAGAAACAGAAGCAAGGCCAAGAGAGAATCAGTTGTGTGTGTGTGTGTGTGTGTTAAACGGTCTCAAATGCCTATGCTAGACCCAATGGCAGTCAAAGTACTCAAGACTCCAGAATCCCAGGGCAAACTTCCTCTGTTGGACTGATAGGCACCCAAGTTAATAAAACTTTTACACGGTTGCTAATAGAAAGATTCAAGTTTCACCACCCTCTAAAAAGCCTTGTAAGGGCTTCCACAGGCATTAATTAATTCAACACATCATCTCATTTAAGTCTTTCAATGGGCCTTTCTGATAGGTATCAACCTAATCTAAATGATGAGGCTAAGTCACAGGAGGTCTGGGATTTGCCAGAAGTCACAGAGTTGGTAGGAGGCAGAGTAAGAATGTAAAACCCAGGTGGTTTGACTCCAAAGACAATAGAAGCAGACTAGCTCTCCTAAAACAAAGGTGTTCCCTAAGCCCCTAAAACCAGAATTGGAATGATTCCAAGTGGAATTGGTCACGGTGGTTTTCCAGGGAAAAGATTACATCCAAGACAATGGATGATCTATCTATATCCAACATGAACTTTGGAATGAGTTATTTTTAAGTTTACCTTCCTCTATATTCTTTACTTAGGCTAATGTTAAAATGAGTCTGCATATTCTGGGCACACACTAATCAGTAGCCTGTTGGGCCACACAGAAGGATACTGAGTGAAAAGGCGGAGCAAAACTAGAATTTTAATTTTACCACAGAAAAATCCATAAAGCCAAGAGCCCAGGTACACATAGATATGTCTATGAGAGAAGCATCCAATCTCCGCTGTCTGGCGATTGTCCAAAATATATACTAAATTAATTAATATTTCATTCCATTAGAACAAGAGGACAAGGTCTGGATAGTTCTTCAGTCCACTCTTTAAAAATGCAACAAGAATACTGACTAATTTCTTTTGGATGATGTCAGAAATGATGACAATGCTGAAGAAAAGGATGAATATTAAATGAATGTTCGTCTATGCCTTCTTCAATTAGGACCCCTGAAAAAGCTCTCATTCATACCCCCAGAGAGCATCCCAATGCCGCTTCTTCACTGCTAAACTTCCAGACCCCCAATTGTCCTTTCTTTTTCTCATACTTCCTCTGCAAGTCCCTAATTACTTTCCTGTTGCCATGGCTTTTTGCCTGTTTATTCCCCTCATCCTTTGCGCTAGACGGAGTACAGCGGCCTAAAACCCTCAGCTCCTTTGACTCCAGTGGTGTTCCATGGCTGAGGTCCCCCGGTGCCTCTCTTTCGTCTCTTCCTCTGGTTTCTTTCCTGATTCCCCATTCCTCTCTAACTCTAGAGTAAGACATCAGGCCTCAGCCCTCTGCTCTTCCTGCTTTACTCAGACTCCAGCTAGCACATCATTAATTCATCCTAATCTGCACTTGCTGTTCTCTCTTGCCTCCCCTGAGTGCCAAGCCTCTCATTACACTTGGAGGTCTAGACTTCATTCCAACTTTCTCTCCAATTAAATTCATTCACTCACACAGTACCCAAATACCTATTATATGTATCATGCACTGTGTTATCAGTGCAGAGTATAGCAGGAATTCCAACCAAAAATGCCAAAGAATGTAATGCATAGAGGCCCTAGTGGACTAAGGAGCACATCCCACCCCCCCACCACCATTTAAAGAGGCAACTGTCACTCAACTCCAGTCAGTTACTGTCATGAAGGAATATTGACACAGTGTTGCTAGATCTTCCCAGTAATTGCAGACCAGAGATCTGAATTTATAGATAAACTCTTCCAATGTTTACATAGTGGCAGCCAATTCACATTTTTTTTTAAAACACTGTGCGTCCAAACAAAATGTACTTGCTATCTGATTTTAGCCCATGGACCACCAGTTTGACCACCTCTGGTCTAGAGGAAAGACACAGGCTTCAGAGTAGAATAGGAGTGGATTTGTATCCTAACATCCCCCATCCTGCACTGTCCAATACAGGAGTATTCAGAGAAACTACTCTTTGATGTAGTTTTAAATGCATCTCGTTCATTCATCCTCTGTGTTTTTTTGTTAAGATTTTATTTTACTTTTTTAGAGAAAGGAGAAGGGAGGGAGAAAGAAGGAGAGAAATATCAATGTGTGAGAGAAACATCGATCGGTTGCCTCTCGCATGCTCCCAAGTGGGCACCTGGCCCGCAACCCAGGCACGTGCCTTGACCAGAAATCAAACCGATGACTTTTTGGCTTGCAGTCCAGTGCCCAAGCAACTGAGCCACACCAGTCAGGGCCTCCTCTGTTTTTTGGTCACATAATAGTCTTTGGCAATTTTTTCTTCACCTTGTTCCAGCAGCATTCCCTCCGTCCTACCCGCTCCCCACTCCTCCACCATAGCAAGGAGCACTCAACTCCTCAGGACTGAGGTGCCCATTTCCCCAACTGCTGGGAGTGTCAGTGGCCAACAGCTCTCATCTGAGTCCCTTCCCAAGAATTGGCCTCAACAAGAGAGCTACCTTAGCCAAGTCACACCAAGCTCCAGGAGAGGGTGCACAAATGATTGGCAGATGCAGGCCTCAAGGTGGGACCACACTGAAGGGCTCTTTCTTTTTTTTAAATATTTTATTTATTTATTTTTTATAGAGAGGGGAAGGGAAGGAGAAAGAGAGGGAGAGAAACATGATGTATGAGAGAATCAGTGATCGGTTGCCTCTCTCACACTCCCAACTGGGGACCTGGTCTGCAACCCAGGCATGTGCCCCAACTGGGAATCAAACCAGCAACCTTTCGGCTTGCAGACTGGCACTCAATCCACTGAGCCACACCAGCCAGGGCTGAAGGACTCTTTCTGAAGGGATCAGCTCCCAGGGGAATAACTGAGGGCTTTGCTGTGACTAGATTTAGTTCAACTTCTCATTCTGCTCAGTCCTATTCTTTTCACTCCCACACAGCGTTGATCCCAAGGGTGTTACTAATAAATTTTCCTGCTTGCAAATCTCCATCTCAGAGTTGGTTTCCCAGAGATTCTGAACTGAATCAATTAGTCCCGAGGAGTGTGGTCTGATCCAGGGGAGCTGAGTCACCTGCTGGCCAGCTGGCAGGTGAAGCCCTGATAGGCCCTGGCACGCTGGAGCAGTACAACTGTTCAAACTTTCGGTAGCAGGGACGGGATGGGTAGATGGGAGGGAATATTGGTGCAAGAATGCTCTGGTAGATGCAATCTATCAGGTATTTTTAAAATGTGGGGAAATAGCAATTTAAGAACTGTGGGACTGGGTAGCTACTGAAGGAGTAAACAAACCTATACTCTGGGGAAAGACAATAAAAAGTTGAAGGTGATGAATCACTCATTAAAGGCTAAGGATGAAAGCTAGAGTGCTTCCTTAGCTGTGTATCTAAATGAGGAAAGGAAAACAACTGAGGATCAGGCCCAGGACTTAACTACAAAGGTAGTAGAAACCCAAAAAGGTTGGATTCTCAGCTCTGGCAAGTCTGCTCTGCCAAGGTCAGGGCTGCAGTTGGAGGAAGTAGGATCCTGACACTTTGGATGGGGCATCTGAGTGGAGGAACTTAAAAACCTTAAAACCCCACATCACCCCACATCACTCAGAACACTCCGGTTTGTTCAAGTGCCCCATCCACCTCACTTAAAAATGAAGTATCTACCTTGCAAGGCAACTCATCCCCTCTTTAGCACCCACCTGCAACTGTCTTCCTGTCTACCAGACCAATAACTAAGGTCAAGTCACAACAAATAACCCCACGGAGGAAATGCTGAATGTGACAAAGGAAGAAAGAGACTGTTTCCTGAAGGAACTAAAGGACCTAGCTAACATGAATACACCTGCAGAAGCTGGGAGCGTGTGTCTCTACGTACAGGAGTGGGAAGGGAGGGCAGAGGAGGAAAGCAACATGATAGACAAAGCAGTTTAGTGGTATGAGCACGACCTTACACAACAACATTCACATCCCCGCAAGGCCCCCTGGGAAACTATGCAAAGAGGTCACTAGGATGGCCCTAGGAAGCATGGAGAAAGTAATCACCCACTGTTGGCAAAATAATAAGGCCAGGGCCATCAGGACAGACAATGGATGAAGGAAACAAGGACTCAGAGAAAGGGGCATGCTAGAGTGGGTTTATGCTGTACACCCCACCAGCTATTGTACAATGAGGGGCAGACAAGAATGAGTTTGATGATTCATGGGGCATGTCTTGGTTCTCCCTCGTTCAATTATAATGGTAAATAAACAAGTGCAGCAGCCACTTCTAAAAAACAAAAAAAGACACGGTGACTAGGGGCTGAAACCCTTTCAGGTGTGTGGGTTTCGGTCCTCCTACCGTGAAAGCCACTGAGACCAGCAGAGGTGCTAGCTCAGGGTTGGGGGAATCTAGAAAGGGAGATGATTAACTGTGGTCTTAAAACCACTAACAGTGGCAAGGGCTGTAATTCACCCTACTGACTTTACTCTTGAAGGTTCCCCAGGAGAAGAAACCAACCAGAATCTCGTAGACGCGGTTCCCAGAACATACTCTATGAAGAAAGTGGATCTAAGCAGTGTAAAGACTGGACAGTAGTAGATGTCATGGTGTCCACTTCAGGACTGAAGCCCTCATTTCCCACCCACACCCCTGATGCAGAAAGTGTGAGCAATCGATGGTTTGAGAGACCTCCAGAAATTGCCATCAGATGAAGAGAACCACATCACCCAAGATTGTACCCCCTCTTCCTGATAGCCCACTGCCCATCCAGGGGACTTCCACTTTTGCAAGGGTTAAAGGCCTGGCCCCTTTGCCTCAATGTGGGACTATTCTGAAGGGTTTTCTCAGCTCTGAAGCTCCTTGTGCAATTGCCTGAAGCCTTTCTTGCAATTGTGTCTTAGTTTAACTTCTCACTCTGGCCAATCCTGCGTTCTCTCTCCCCCACAGGCGTTAATCCTGAAGATACTTACAATGAACTCCCTGTCTACAAATCTCCATCTCAGTCAGTTTCCACCTACAACATCTGGGTTCAAATGACAGCACTACTTCTCACTAGTGATGTGACCTTGGCAAATTACCTTGCCACTCCAAGCCTAACTTTCCACACCTATACGTGGGATGATAATAAAAGTACCTGCTTTATAGGCTGTCACAGAATTCAATAAAATAATACCTATAAGGGGCTTGGCACAGGGCTTGGCATACAGTAGGTGTTTCTTGGATGGAGAGAGGAACACCGGGAAAGCTGGAAAGGAAAAGATCCAGTCTGACCTTGAAAGAAAAAAAAAAGAACAGCAATGGAAAGAGAGGGCAAGAAGAAAGGAGAACTCACACATGTTAGAGGAAGTTCAAGGAGCATTTTGGTGGAGAGGAATGCAGCACGCACGGCCAGTTGTCTAGCTACCATTCTTTCCTTTCTCCCCCAATTTGGTTTTGAGGGAACAACTGGAAGAGATTAGCCAAAGAACATACATGCATAGCCCATGGACACAGACAACAATGTGGTGAAGGAGGGGTGTGAGGGCTGGGTGGAGGGCAGCAAAGGGGGGGAATGGGGGGGCATCTGTAATAGTGTCAACAATTTTTTTAAAAAGGAAAATGAAAATAAACAAACAAAAATCCTTACCTTCCCAGATTCTTTTTCTGCTAAAGATGGCTAATTGACCCAATTCTGCCAAGGAGATATAAACAGAACTCTACTGGGTGGAGTTCCCCAAAACTATTAAATTCCTGATTAAAAACAAATAAAACTCAGCTGGCATGCACAAAGCTTTTGTCATTTGCTATTCATTCTTCTTCCTGCTGAGAAGACAGATTCAAAGCTTTGAGGTGAAGCAACCATTTTGCAAAAGATGGAAGCTTGACAAAGCCTGGGCTCCCGACACTTCCTCGAGGAGTGAGGCCGGCCCAGGACTGCCTACCTCTGGAGTTCTGATTGCAAAAGGAAAATGAAACCTCCAGTGTGCTAAGCATGTGTGTGCAGGTTTCGGTTATATGCAGCTGAATGCAACCCTACCTGAAACCAGTGGAGAGCAAGAAATGGAAAGACTGAATGGAAGGGAGGTGACTTTCCAAAGTGTGACTGTGGGTTGTACGTTGAATGACGTACATAAGAATTACCTTCATTCTGGGTTGCCACGTTCTTTCTCTAAATGCAATACCTCCTGGAAATTGGGCATGTGAGGCCTCGGGCTTCTTTGGTTTAGTTATTGTTAGATAGGTATGTCATCAGGAGGAGGAAGAATATTATTAAGACTGTTATAACAAAACACTGTAATAGGCACGTGGGGGGAGGGACATAAAGAAAAATGGAAGAGAGAAATGGGCTCTGTCATGCCTTTACTTTTGTTGTGGGGTCCTGAAACAACTTGTCTTCTGTCAATCCTGTAAGGCCCACCTTAGCTGGGGAAAGACAAATACAGTATGTCACTTATATGTGAAATCTAAAAAAAAATTGAACTTATAGAAACAGATGTAACAGGGTGCAGCCAAGGGAGGCCCCAAATAGGGATTTCTAATGGGGTCCAGAACTCAGGAGTCCAGGAAATATTAGAAAAATATATATAGGATGTCCTCACCCCCACAAGTCTGAGATGGGGGATGGGACACATGGAGCAGGGCCATTGAGAGCTGTTTTGCATAGCAACAGCTTTGCAGCTAACCTCTGGCGTGGTCATTTAACATATCTATAACCTTTAACTGGTTTCATGGATATGTTAAGTAGCTGTGGCTCTGCTTTGAGCCAGGGGAATGGGAGTGACTTCCACCCAGGATGTAACTGGGAGGCAACTCCCCCTGGTTACAGCGCCTGCATAAGAGCTTGGAGATGATTGGCCCCACGCCATGAAGCCACACCTGCCTGGACTAACTGTGGCAGCCCAGTAAAGCTGGATGAATTCAGGAATGCTGGCAGGTGCCACTGATTGTGGGAGGAGTCAGAGATGGGGCTGCAGGGGAAGACTGGCACTGGGATTTAAAGCCAGGCCTGGCAGCCATGCCTGGTTGGAACCACTTGGCTTTTGTGTGCTCCCTTTTGCCACGTGGCTTAGGAAGCAGGAGAGACTTTGCCTGGAAGAAGGGGTGAAAGGACTCTTGCTGGTGGGCCATGAGAAGGTGCCATGTGGTTTTGGATTAACTGGAGATCGGTCACGACACAGCTGATGGTGCCGGGAACCTGACTTATACTTTTCCTGAGATACGGCACCCCGGACTGGGCAGAGGGGAAGGAAGGATTGTGCATTTGTGGGTATTCTAAAGGATTTTGGGATCTCAATGAAGACATTAAGTCATTACTCTTAAGTTTATATTACTCTTTAAATAAATAATCCCTTTCCTTTTCACCAATCTCTGGCATTGAGAGATGTCTTTTCCCTGGCAGCGGGCAAGGCAAACCTAGTACGGGGTGGGGGGACCCCAGGAGCAAAAGAGGGGGTCCTTTCGGTAATAGTATATTGTTCACCACCCCCTTCCCCCGGGGTCTGTTCTGTAACAGAGTGGAATGGTAGAATGGTAGCTGCCAGGGGCTGGGGGGAGGGGAAGTGGGAAGATGTTGGTCAAAGAATATGAATTTTCAGTGATGAGATGAATGAGTTCTGAGCATCTAATGTACAGCATGATGACTAGTTAGTAATATTGTATCATATACTTGAAATTTGTGTGAACAGATCTTAAGCATTCTCACCAAATGAAAGTACCTGAGGTGACGGATTTGTTAATTCAGTTGATTGTGGTAATCATTTCACAATGTGTAAGCACATCAAGTCATCATGTTGTCCACTTCAAACACGGTATGATTTTCTTTGTCAAGCACGTCTCAAAGCTGGGGTGGAGGAAGCCTAGCTTACCCTCCCAGGGCTGAAGTCTTCCCTGGCCTCTCCAGACCTTACTTCCCTGACCCTTAAATCACTCATAGTCATCTTGCCTTCATCTCAGGCGTGCTAGGCTTCTAGCTCCTTGCCGTACCAAACCGCAGGAGAACCATAACAAATCTATTGTTGAACGATTAATCAAAGAGGAGCAGCTGGAAACAATTAATTCCTGGCTAATTGTTATCAACCGCCTAGGTAACAAAAGCTGCTCTGAGGACTCATCCTGTACGAGTGTTCTGGTTTAGGCATTAAAAGGTGAGTTATAAACAGCTGAGAAATTACTGTTTTTCCCTCAGTCTTTAGTGATACAGTTAACCTCCCACCCTTTAGCTTCAGAGATGTCTGATTCTATCATTCATTTCGTCACTCCTCATGTCTCCGTATTGCAGTGTTAGACAGGACTTGTCGTAGAAATCTCGATCCTTGCCCTGAAGAAGTGCAGATATGAAAGATAAAACAGGTCTTTAAATAACTATCCTAGACAACAGAACACTAGAAGCTTCCTTTCAATAAGTGCTTACGAGGTGTCAGGCACTATGCTATGCACTTACATACAGTATCATTTTTAAAGTTCATAAGACCGTATGAGGTGGATATTACCAGTTCTATTTTACAGGTAAGGAAACAAAGTTTTAAAAGATTTAATAATACCCGGCTGGCAGTTAAATCCAGCTCTGTCTGCCTGCAGGCTCATGCTCAACCATCACACAGCATCGTCCAAAGGTTTCTTGGAACATTCACCTCTCCAAATGTTTCATGGTCAGATGAGTTTGAGAAATGCTATTCACATTAGCTCCTTATTGGCAATTTACAGTGTCATTTTGCTTTTAATGTAATCATTTAGGCTACTGGTACCCAAACTTTTTTGAAGGCATATTCCTACCAGTAAAAAAATTTAAGTCCCTACGCCTAGTACAGGTCTATTTGCTCCAACGACCTATACATATTCTAAAATATTCTGTATTTTACTTAGTAATATACCGCTTTTGTTCTCACTAAAATGTCTAATATTAATAACGTTATTAACGGTATTTAATGTAATATAAAACATAAAGTACGAGGTCTGTCCAAAAGATATCCAGCCATTTAATATGAAAAATAGAGACATTTGTTGAAGAAGGTACAAGAAACACTACATAGGACAATGACGCCTCAATCCCCTTGAAAGTAGGCACCTTGGGACCTTGCACAGCTCTCTGATCTTAATTGATTGCCTCCTGCACACATTCAGCATCCTCAGGTGTTCTGCTTGTTTCAGGCCTTCAGAACATGGATCACTTTAACAGCTTGTCAACCATCTCTGAAGTGTTTGAGCCACACTTTTATTTGCACTGCACTTGTTACATTGTCCCCCAAAAGCCTTCTGAGTCGTCCTAACAGTTTCCACAGAGCAATGTTCAGGCTTTAACGCAAAATGTGATGCAGATTCGTTGCTCTCCTCACTCAGTCATTTTGAATGTGATGGCCACACAGTGCACATGCTCACTCAACGGCGTCTACCGCCCCCACTGACGAGTACTGTGAAGTCGTCATTGTTCACGCATGGGCATTCCAGTCCACTCTCCTTGGCTGCCAGGTGACACTGATGTTGGGCAAACAGTTCTCATTATGTTAACAATGCCTGGACTTTTTTCTGGACAGATCTCATATTATTAATGCTGTTTATAATAATATTTGACTAAGAGCACTGTGATTGAACTTGTTTTATTATTTTCCAGTATCTTGATTTATTGATCTTTTCAAAGTTCTGGTCCTAAAGTTCAGTTTATTTTGTTACTACTTTAATGGCAACCATGCTTAAAAGTTCCCTCTAAAACAGGGGTCCCCAACCCCTGGGCTGCAGACCGGTTCCATCCATGGCTTGTTAGAAACTGGTTGCACAGCAGGAGGTGAGCGGCTAGGGAGTAAAGCTTTCCTCAAATTGCCACCTAACCCCCACCCCGACCTGTGGAAAAATTGTCTTCCACAAAACTGGTCCCTGGTGCCTAAAAGGTTGGGGACCGCTGCTCTAAAAGATACAGGCCTATATACACAAATGGATGAAGTTGTCACTGGCTGTGCTTACCATGTCACGGAACTAGTTTGTCAGCCTTTTCCACTCATTCTACAAGAGTGCTCCTGCTTTTGTAACAGCTAGTGCAAATCCATGTCTCCTGAGGTCAGCCAGTTGTTTTCCTAAACTAACAAATGGGTTCAAAAGCCTTTGAAACATCTTCTTCTAACCTTAAATGGGTTAGAAATTTTAATTTCCAAGTTTTAAAAGGGTGCAGCTATCAGAGTTTTTGTAGGTGCACACTCATGTTTGTAGTAACAAACCACATAACTGTGAAATAGTTAAAGATCTGTTTTCAAAATGCCCTCTCCACAGCATGTTTCTGTAGGAAAGGAGTTAGTCTATCTCTGAATCATTGTCAAATACCATCTTTATCGTGTATGTGTGTGTGTGTTTTAATATTTAGATACTGCTGACAGCTTCTGGCCTTCACAGAAAAGCTCAGCAAATTTAGTTTCTTTGAATCTAGATAATACAAGCTATAGATCCACATAATTAGGTACACGCAAACTGCACAATGTGTCACAAGTAGGAAAATGAATGAAGGCATCACTGACAACTCCATGCTGGGAGTCCCACTGTTGGAGAAGGGAGAGCCACGCAAGAACAGACATAACGAAGAATTGGCTACCTCTCCTTCTTCCTCTGGCCATATCCTCCTTCCCAGACTAAGTTGTTAACAAGCAATCAGCCACCCAGGAGCTCCCCCAGGGGTAAGAAAGACAGCAGCCATGACAAAAATGCAACTAGTGGTATTAGCATAAAGACGAACCTATAGAGCAATGGAATAGCACTGAGAGTCCAAAAACAAACCTTCACACTTACAGTCAATTGATTGTCAACAAGGATGCCAAGACAATTCGATGAGGAGAGGATGGTCCCTTCAACAAATGGTGCTGGGACAACTGGGTAGCCACGTGCAAAAGAGCAAAAGTTGGACCTCTAATTCACACCATATACAAACATTAACCAAACATGGATCGAAGATCGAAAGGTAAGAGCTGAAACTGTAGAACACATAGAATAAACCAAAGGAGTAAATCCTCATGGCCTTGGGTAACCAATGATTTCTTAGATATAAAACAAAAGCAAAGCAATTGAGAACAAAAATAGAAAAATTGGACCTCATCAAGAAACTCTGAAATGTTTGTGTTTCAAAGGATATCATCAATGAAGTGAAAAGACAACTCACGGAATGGGAGAAAATATTTGCAAATCATATATTTGCTAAAAGATTTGTATCTAGTTTACATAAAGAACTCTTGCCATTCAACAACAACAGAACAAAAACTCAAAATATAGGCAAAGGATCTGCATAGACATTTCTCCAAAGAAAGTCCACAAATAGCCCATAAGCACTAGAAAAGATGTTCGCCATCTTTTGAGCCATCAGAGAAATGCATATCAAAACCATATGAGCTATCCCTTCCTACTGCTATTAGGATGTCCGTAATACGAAAGACAGATAAAAATATTGGCAAGGATGTGGAGAAACTGAAACCTTTATGCACTGCTGGTGGAAATGTAAAATAGTGCAGGCACTTAAGAAAACATTTTGGCAGGTATTCAAAAATTAAACATAGAGCTATCATATGACCCAGCAATTCCACTCTTAGGTATATGCCCAAGGGAAATAAAAAACACGTGCACAGAAGAGCTATACATGAATATTTAAAGCACATTGTTCACAATCACCAAAAAGTCAAAACAACCAGACACCCATAAACTGAAAAATGGATAAATAAAATGTGGTATATTCATACATGGAATATTATGAAGTACTGACATGTAGTATAACATGGATGAACCTTGAAAACATGCTAAGTGAAAGAAGCCAGCCACAAAATACCACACATTATGTGATTCCATTTATATGAAACATCTATAAAAGGCAAATCCATAGAGAAATAAAATAGATTCATAGTTGCCTATGGTTGAGGAGGAGGGTGGGGAGAAATGAGGAGTGGATAATAGGTGTAGGGCTTCATTTTGAGGTGATGAAAGGTTCTAAAACTGATTGTAGTGATGGCAGCACAATTCTGAATATACTAAAAACCACTGAATGGACACTGTAAATGGACAAATTGTGTATTCATGAATTATATCTCCACAAAACTGTTATAACCTCTCCATTGTTCTGATAGGCAAAATGACAAAGAGACTAAACCCTACTGTGCATTATAGTGGAAACTGGGGACATCAAAGGAAAGGGGAAGCACCCGGTAGTGAAGTTTCCTCTTTAATTAATGACTATGTTGGGAGATATTACTGCATTCAGCCTAGCAAGTTCCAAAGTTACTACACAGTCATGTCCGCTGCCGCTCCCACTGAAAGGAATAGCAAAAAAAAAGATAATCTGACACAGATGACCCACACCCACCCCTAGCCCCAGGCCCTGGGGACCCAGAGCCCCTCCCCAAGTCCTCCTCACTCTGCCAGGTCTGCAGGATGTGGTTGTCTAACCATGGCTGGGAGTCCCGCCGAGTTCCGCAGTCTGATTGAGGAATTGTCTGGAGGGAGAAAAGGGATCATTTCCAGTCAAGTGAAGTGGTTTTCCCAAGAGTCTTCTAGTAGAAGATGCTGGAGAAAGTGGGACGCCTGGAACCAGATGTCAGGAGAAGGCTCCACCACCATCCAGTGAAGGCCTAACATGTGCTACCTTCCCTAGTGACTCTGGGAGAATCAAATTCCCCAAGAGCTTTAACCTTCCCCCGACCAAACTTTAATTCTACTTCCAATTGTCCCAACATAGCAATAAAGCCAGCTGTTTCCATCTGCATAGTCTGGGATGGTTGTGGCGAAGGGGGAGGAGATCTGCCCCCTCCCCCATTCCCCAGTGAGACCTATGAAGAGAGGACTAGACTCTTCTCCCATCGGGAGAACTAAATCAGACCCGGAGTTGGAGTTATCAGTGGAGCAAGCCGTGGTCCTCAGCAGAGCTGGGCGCTGTGGGAGAAAGCTCATGACTAGAAGAAGTGCTCACAAGCGGACAACTCCAGATATATAAAACCAACCTTTCCATTTATCCTTATGTGTTAGAAGAAGCTGAACTCTGGAGAGCTAGTGAGTATTTGGGTTGGAAAATGAAAACACGGCTACCAAGCAGCCCAGAGGCCAGGTTGGCTGGAGTATAGGCCTAGTCTAGGGGGAGAGTAGAAAATGGAGCATGCGTGGAGCCGTCTTGCTCAAAGCCCCGGAGGCCTGGCTGAGAAATTGAAACTCACTGCTCATGGCCCTGATGTACCAAGACGGTTGTTATCCAAGCACAAAGCCCCACGTATGGCCCGGGCTCTCAGCAAGGAATACATTTTCTATCATCTGTAGCATTCTAAGACAAAGGGTTATCTTTGGCTTCAACTTTATAATTCCAAATACGTGAGTAATTTTGTGTGTGTCTGGCTCTTGGTTGCACACATCAGAAGCCACCGGCATATTACCTAAACAGAGAGGTAGTGTACTGGAAGGATATTGGTGGGTCACAGAATGGGGGCTGGGGGGCTGGGCGACTGGCCCCAGGAACCAGGCAGGAACCAGTGGAGGCGAGTCAGCAAGAAACCCAGCCAAAGACGAGACATATAAGCATTACTCAGGGCGGGAGCCCTGGCCAGTCCACGCCACAGTCACTGCTGTGGGTGCTGAAGGTGTCTCTGTCTTCGCCTCATCACTCCCTCCATTGTCACCATTGCCGGTGGGAGTGTCCCACTGGCTGAGCCAAGAGGCAGGAAAGGGAATGCCTGGCCTCTTCTAGCTTCTGCAGGCAGGGGCCCCGCCATCAAGTCCTTCCAAAAGAGTAGAATTCCCACTAACTAGGTATGAGATCTAGATGCTGCAGAGGCAAAAAAAAAAAAAAGAAAGAAATCAAATGTTCACAATTTGGAAATATCTGAAAAAAAAATCTAATATTGCTATCTTCTCTCAGTTTTAATTCAGAGACATGATAGGTTTTTTTAATCCTCACCTGAGGGTATGTTTATTGATTTGAGAGAGAAAGAGAGAGAAACACTGCTCAGCTGCCTCCTGAACATGCCATAACCGGGGCTCGAACCGGCAATCCAGGTCTGTGCTCCGACTGGGAATTGAACCCACAACCTTTTGGTGTATGGGCGACACTCCAACCAAGTGAGCCACCCAGCCAGGGCCAGAGACCTTTTGAAAGGACATATTTAAGATCCAGACTATTCATTTTGTCTTACAGAGTAATTTTGGGGGCAGTATAGGAGAGGCGGGTAAGTATGTGACTTGAACTCAGATCAGACCTGGGTTTAAAGGCCAGTCTGCAGTTTCCTAGCTGAGTGGTCATGAATATGCAAATGAGCCTTTCTGAGCCCATGCTTATCTGTAAAATGGGGTCATTATAGTACCTGCCTCACAGCTTTGGACTTTGAGATTCAAGCAAGATAATGCTTGTAAAGATCTTCACAGTGCTTGGAACTATGAGCTATTATCACTGAGTGACTGCCCTAGGGTATGACTAATGAATATGGGCTCTTTGGGCCATACACCCTGGGGGATATGACCTGCTTTAAGCCCGGCAGCTGGAGCCACACAAGGGGAGAGAAATATCCAAATGTCCACTTATCAACACTCATTTTTTCCCCTCATTACTTGGCCTTATTTAAGGCCTTTGGCTTTAGTGCAAGAGATTTGGACTGAATCCAGACCCGCTAGATAATTGCTGGTCACCTAAAGTGAGTACTCAACTTTCTCCAACCCTCATTATTCCCATTTTAATCACAAAATGGGAATAATGAGATGTACCGCATAGCAGCGCTGTTCAGAAGTAATTCAGACAACTTATGTAAGATGCTTAGCGCAGTGCCTTGCAGGTGAGAAGTGTCCTCCTCGTTATTATTTATTGGTCCTCCTGGGATAAGAGAAAAGCAGCCCCTCCTAAGAAGATTCACCTCCTGTAACACTCACCACATGGAAGTTTCTCTCTTTAATGTTTAGTTCATCTGGCTGGCGTTCTTCGGACTTCTACCAACCAAAAAAACTTAATGCTCTTCCCCACCCCGCCAGTTTTACTGAGATGCAATTGACACACGGCTCTGTATAAATCTGATGTGTACCGCATAACGAACGACTTGACATGCATACGATGTATTGGGAAAGGATGGCCACAATAAGTTTAGTTAACATCCATCTCTCACATAGTTACCCAAAGTTTTTTTCCTTGTGATGAAAACTTTCAGGTTTTTAAAAGTCGTCTTGACAGTAGGAAAGTCCCTCTTGTGGAAAATGCTAGGGTCAGCACGACACAATAGATGAGCCAGATCCCTGGCCGAGTACAGGCCCAAGGGAGAAGCAGGTGAGTGAGCACTTCTCAGGGTCTGTCCCGTGGAATTCTCATTCAAGAGATGCTGCTCAGGAGAGGTGCTGCGGCAAGTGAGTGTGCCAGACACAACTGCACACCCTTTTAGGGAAGGACGCTGCCTCACATCAGCTCATCAAAGACTCTAGGAAGTGCTACAACTACCCAGCACCAGAAAGAAGAAAAAGAACCGCTGTTGCAACACTACACTAACACAGCATTAACGAACAAAACTCTTCATCACGACACATGAATAACGTACTTGGCTAAACGCTGAGGCCATCGTTTCTGGAGTAAATGGCTCGGTTCTGGTGCCCGCAAAGCAAAACTTCACTCCTATGTAGCAGAGTCCCAAAGTGGTAAGATCAAGTTCATGGTACGCCTGTATTTCTAAGCAAAGTTCTCATAGGTATGGTAAGTATATTTTAGAACTAAAAATAGGGACTATTTTTGACAGAGTGGTAGCTTCTTTTTTTTTTTTAAGAATTTTTATTCATTTTAGAGAGAGGAAGGGAGGGAGAGAAACATCAATATGTGGTTGCCCTTCATGTGACCCCGATTGGGGACCTGGCCTGCAACCCAGGCATGTGCCCTGACTGGGAATCGAACCAGTGACCCTCTGCCTCACAGTCCAATGCTCAATCCACTGAGCTACACCAGCCAGGGCAAGTGGTAGCTTCTTAAATCCAGGACATGGGTTTCTCCAGCACAGAACTAGGCACAGAGGAAGGGTTCGAAAATCAAATTGAGGTGAATTTCTTAGGAAGATCAGTTTCCACATTTATTTTACCTCCTTCATTTTACTTGCCTGTCTCACTTACACAAACAGTCTGGGTTCAGAGTGCATGAAACTTTGTAATGTTAACTTGTCAAATAAATGATTATCAAATACCCCATCACACTATAAAGAGTGACTATGGGTGATAATGATCAAAATACTAAAAAAGTGAGTAATGAAATGCTCAGAGTGAGAGGAGGAAATGCGTGAGTCATACAGAGAGGAAAAAGTTAAAAAAAGAGAAGAGGAAATAGGAAGTGAGAACTTCTCATCACCGTTAGTCTTATTGTCAGTCTCACCGTCCCACTGCCAGGCCACCACGCACTGTGCTGAGTAGTTCACAGGCAACCTGGCAGCATCTCTGTGAGCTCATTATCATTATCTCTATTTTGTAGGTCAGGAGAGTAAGATTTGAAGTCAGACAGATTCACAGTAGAAAGCTAGAATCAAGATTTGAACCAAAACACTCTAACCTTAAATTTGCTTAAGTCTTGTGCCAAAATGTCATAAGGTAAGATAATATATTCTCATTTAAATAGCATAATAACTGAACATAATGTTCTTAACTTAGGATGATGAAGCTAATAAATTTTTGACATGATCAGCAATGTGTCAGAAAAACAGATATGGCAACTATAAACTTCTGTATCTTTTAAAAGGTAAAATTATGCTCCATAATACACCCCAGGGGCTTTGAAGCATTTAAAAATGTACAGACAACATGATAATAAATACAGGGCGGGGCAAAAGTCGGTTTACAGTTGTGAGGGTGCGAAACGCAGTTCATTCTTGTATTTATTTGTGACTTATTATATTACCTTCCATGTGAACAACAGTAAACCCGTTTCCCCATCCTATAGAGCTCTGTGCAGAAGCCACGGTGTTATTAGTATGGCCTAACATTAATTGTATAAGCTATACTAAATATTTAATTAAAGATAACTTTGCATGTCCCCTTAGACTTCAGAAAAACTTTTAGGATGATTGAACAAGCCAGCTGTATTTAAAATCTGCTCCAAGAAATTTTACCACTTGCCTTTCTTTCTCTCAGTGCTCTCTTTTCCCCATCATATCCAAGATTATGTCGTTTGGTTCAGAATCAGACTTGACACTCCGTTGGCAGCCGTCAGAGTCTTCCATACTCTGCTGGGAAGCTACACAAGTAAAAAGAAGCATCAGGAAATTTTTCAGAGAACTGCTCAGGCAGGCAGGCAGGCAGGCGACCGTATCCTAACTATGACGCATCTATATGTGTAAATATGTGTCCATGTGTGTGCGTGCATACATGTACATGGCCCACGAATAAGTATGTGTTTGGTATGTGTGCTTGTGTTGTGGGTGCGTGTGTGTACATGCATGTGCATACACACACATGTTGGGAGACGAAGAACAACAGGAGATGCTGCTCCGGAAAGGCAGTGGGGAGTTAGGCGCAACACAGATTCTTAGCCTCTGTTCAAGGCGAGCCTTTACCGATTAGCCCCGGAGAGAGGAAGAACTGCAGAAACCTTTCAAAGAAATGAAGGAGCAAATAAAGACTGGATACCATGGACTCTTAAAAAGATGAATGAGAATTAAATAAATGTTACATTGAGCATTAACTCCTTCAGGATGCTAAGAAGGAACAGTCTCAACTCAATGATATTACATTGAAAATAGGGCTAACTATTCCTTTTAACCTTCAAGCCGTGGGTTTTTTTAAACTCTTTTTCCGGGCTTGGTTTCCGAGAACCAAAGGTGAGGAACTGAGCGCAGGAGATTCATTCCGGAAGGGCTCCCAGGAGAAATCAGCAGAGGGGCGGGGAGAGTGGGGAAAGGAAGAAACCATCCGGGCTGCCATTCAGCCCGAGGCTGCAGGGGACTCTGGGCTGCAAGTCACACCTGAGTCAGCTTCAAGTGCGGGCAGGCAGATCACACTCTCCACCACTGGACATTCCCCTAGGGCTACCCCAGGAGGAGGAAAGCTGCTAGGCACTTCCAGACCTTTGTCCCTGAGGGAAGAGTGCTATTCCAGCAGCCCCAGGGCCAGTCTCCAGAGAAGAGTCACAGGTGCAGGCCACTGCAAACACAAGCACACTTGGAACTGCGGCAAAATGGCACCAAAATGACCAAAAGCCCTGGGAGGATGTGGGCAGAGTGCCAGTACAGGGCTTCTCTCTAATGACAGTCTACACAGACCCTACCCCGGGGCGTAGGACTGAGCAGCACAAACCGGCAGGCGATGTCGTAAGAGACACTGAGAGTCCTGAAGTACCGTGAAGAGTTAAGGCTACCTTCAACTTGGGACCTCTTGTTGATTGTTATTTCTGTTAGCCCCCTTCTGTGGGGAGGCATCAAGACATGGTGGGTAAGGGCTGGGCACTGGAGCTAGACAATTCTGGCTTTAAATATAAGACCTGTTACTTATTAGTCAAGGGACCTTTTGGCAAGTTTCCTAACCCCTCTGTGCCTCAGTTTCCTCATCTGTAAAACAGGGATAATGATGGTGCTTAACTCACAGGGTCGTTATAAGGCATCAATGAGTACATTCATTGCAAAGCACTTGGAGTGCTGTTTGGTGTGCTCCCTCCACGGTTATTGGTAGAAATCTCGAAGGGCGTTCTCTGCTCCCCACCCCCACCCCAGAGGCAGTAGGATGAGAGTGGGGTGGAGAGAGAAAAAAAACTTGTGTTCCTGTGAATCACAGGTCTGGGAAAAAGGAAACGGAATGACAGCAGAAGTAGCGATGCGACTGTGGATCAGAAAGTAGATCCCCCAAAACGAACCAGGGACCTAGCCTGAGAACCCAGGGAGTTTCCAGAACCCGAGTAGCTTCATTGTGAGTAGCCACGGAGCCCACACAGCGAAGGCTGTCACATGAAACAGGAGTCACCCCTGGCTGGGCCACAGGCAGCCTGCCTGGAGCTCGACTCCCACACGGCTGATGAATGGGTTAGAGCCTGTGGAAATTGAGTCATGCGTGCCAGGTACCCGGAAACACACAGAGCAGCTGTATGTGAAGTCAGGGCAAGAGAGACTGCCTGTGTGCCGGAGATCTCCGACCCCAGGATGCCGGACCCTCAGACTGAGGCACCCCACCCTCCCCTGCCAGGAGGCAACACAGCAGTATAAGTGAAGGGTTTGGAGTCAGACTGCCTGGGTTGGTATCCTGACCGTGAACAAACTGGGTGACCTAAGCCAAGCGCATAACCTCTCTGAGTCTCAGTGTTCTCAGCTAGAAAATGGAATTTACTGTAAAACTTACCTCCTGGTGGTGATCTTTTGTTGTGATTTTTCTTTTTTCAAGGTTCACTGGGATACATAGCTCAGTGCCTGGTATACAGCACACGATCAAAGCATTTATCTGCTATTATTTGGCCTAAATTCCCGAAACAAGCCTCACTCTTAGTGAGTTTATTTAAATATTATTAGCTTTTTGGTTGGTTATGGTTTATAAAAGCAAAATATAAAAATATTATTATCCTTTCAGGCTGAGAGGAACATTTTCAGACTTAAAAAAAAACCTGTAAAATATGTTTTCAAAGAAACTTCTGTTAGAAGCTCAGCATGTAAACCAGTGAGAGCCGCTTTGGCTGAGGCTCCAGGGGCAGGAGCCTGGACAGCCGGGCTCGCCCTTCTTCCTCAGCCAGCACCTGGGACACCTTAGGGACCCTGGGCTCCTGGAGTAAGAACAACCCCTGTTTTCCAACACTCCCCCTAGTATCTCCTCTTACTTAACAGTCTGAAGTTCACCGGGGTTGGGGGGTGGGGAGTGACTCATTTAAGATCTCCCCAGCTTGTCAATAACAGAGAAGGCACTAAAATCCAGGGCTGTTCCCTTTGACCCTTTGCCACACTTCCACGATTCGAGGACCACCTGAATAATTTTTGGTTTTGCTAGTTAGAGTACCATTTGACTTACTTATTGAGTAACTGCCTGGTGCGTGCAGTTTGTTGCAGTGATTTCTCTCTCTCTCTTTTAGGTCTTAGCCTTGTTATAAGCAAAAATGCCCATGAATTGCACATTTGAGATTATATATTTTCTTATTATGCATTTAAACTAACAAGTATGAAAGTAAAAAAATATGTATTTTGTTCACATACCATTTAAAGTCCATTTATGCGTATGTACACGTGTGCATGAGTGATGTCCATACTTCATTTTGGACCATACTGCTCTGTGTGTAAAAGAGAAAAATAGCTTTAAGGAAGCCAGTTCCGGACAGGAACTGTGTCTATACCGCGTACCAGAATGTCGAGGGGTGTTCTGAAGCCTGTTCCCTGCGGACCTCAATCCAACAGGACGCCACACATTTAGAACGAGATTGAAGCATGACTGCAGGGGAGAAGGTCTGAGTATCAGTTTTCTCTCTGTGTGTTTCTTTAACTTGAAACAAGAGGTGGAAGACACTCAACCACGTGCTCTTTAGAAACTATCTCCAGTCCTATAAGCCAAAGTATTTTATACACTATGAGATGTTTGTATTTATACCTTTCAATACCTTTTCTGTAAGCCTTACATGTGTACACTTTCCACTTAAGAAAGTCCCCGTCAGGCAGCCTTTGTAGCCACAATAAGATGCTGCAGGGCTCACATGTTAGGGAAAGGACTTGCACCTGGGAATGTTCATTGCACTTGCTCCTCAGCCCCGAGGCGCACAGTGCAGCAGGGTCCTTGTGCAACAGGACACGCCCCAGCTTGTCTGGCTGGCTCCGGCTTTAGAAATGAAGAAAGAGACAAAAGGTAAAGGGTGATAAATGGTGATGAGAGGAGACTTGACCTTGGGTGTTGAACACACAATATAATATACAGATGATGTGTTATAGAATTGCACACTTGAAACCTATATAATGGTATTAACCAAGAGCACCCCAATAAATTCAGTAAACATTGTTTCAGAAAAAGAGAGAGAAAAAATTATTTAAGTTTGGCCTAGAGTTAAGGTTAGTCTTTTTAAGGGTCCCTCCACCCCCAGCCCACTTCAGACAAAGCAGCCTGTATGGACGGTACCAGACACAGAAATGGAATGCTTTTTCCATCCTCCTCAAAGGTAAATTCTTTCAGCTGTCTTTTTCCATTTGGTTCATCTGCTATCATTGGCTGGTCACCTTAGAGCTGACACAAAGGTAATATAACCCAGGCTGGATGTACTTCTTTCTTTGCATTTCACATTCAGAATATCTAATATTTTTTCCAGTTGCACAACTATCAGAGTGCCAATGTTTGCACAAGCCTTTCAGAGACTTGGGGAGGAATTCAGATTAGCTAGTCAAGCTGGCCCTCACAGATGGACTGAAAAGGTAATAAAAAATAAAGTGTCATCAATACTCTAGTTGAAATTGCACACTTTTCATGTTTGACAGATGTGAATTTGAACCCTAACTGTACTTATGAGACTTGGGGCAAGTTTATTAACTCTCTGGGCTTCAATGTCTTCATGCACAGTGCAAGGATACAAACAGTACCTACCTCACAGGTTTGCTTTGAGGGTTAAAAGAAATCGTGCATATGAAGTATTTAGCACAGCCCTGGACACATAGAAAGCCCTCCAAAAATGCTAGCAATTATTCTCATTATGATGCTCATGATTGCCACCGTTCTGCTACACAAAGCACCTGAAGTATATATAGTCATTGTGACAGATCCCACGGACGGGCCCACACAACATCCTCTCCAACCCTTTCTAAGATACACAGTTCCGGGACTCTTTTGTAGCTAGGGTTCTGCATATGACTCAGATTCCGTGAAGCAGATGCACATGTGCCTCAGAAAGGTGAAAGTGATTCAAATAAAGTGGCAGCTGCTTGTGGGTGGGACCATCTTTTTGCAAGCAGGATGGTGGGGAAGCTCCGATAGAAGTGCCAGAGTCCAGCTTCTCGCATCACAGGTATTGGCTGGTGAGCAGCAGCAACGGGGTTTCCATGAGAACAGGCCTGTTCATGGTCAGGCATCTCTCCTGGGACTGCTCTGACTGTGTGGTATCCCAGCCTGTTTCCCTGGCACTGCTGGAAAAGCTCTAAGCTACTGAATACCCTGCTCTAATCTTGCGCTGTTAAAAGTAGCTACCGTGGATTCTGTTACCTGCAACTAAGAACACAGTAATTGTCAAAATGATCAATACAGTAATTATCAGAGTTATCCTAATTATTACATCAAAAGGTTTCTTTATTAAGTATTTTTAGGCTACTGAGGGAATAAAGAACAGCATATATAAAAACCTAAGTCTTTGCCTTCAAAATGCATTTATCCTAAAAGGTACCATATGAAGGGAAACTCTTTTTAAGGCTTAATTTTCTTTGACAATAGAAAGAGTTTTGTAAGAAACTAGCAAAATGCACTGACTAAACAACTTGAAGCTTTGCAGAAGAGAATTCTCACTTGAGTCTTTACAGAGGATGACAAGTGAGCCTACCTGGCAGAATGTTGTCTATAAGTTAGAATAGGAGAGTTGAAAGGTGCGCTGGAAATCCAGTTAATGTCTAAGTCCTTGGCTCAGTATGTTGTGTGTGGTCATTAACACACTCCCTTCTGGGATGGCACCCGGGAGTGTGCTCAATTACGATGATGAGAATGCCTTGGAAGAACTAATTAACAAGAGCATTGAGATCTATCTCCAGACAGATTTTGAATGAATGAAAAATGACGGTGGGATCGGCAGAGGCCTGGGTAAGTGTGGTTTCAGTTTTACCAGGGCTCTCGTCTGTCTTTGTTCATGTTGTTGGTTTTTTTTTTTAATTATAAGGTCAGATTCTCCCTGCAAATACTGCTTTTATGGCATGTTCTTGGTTCTTGTCGTTTTAATACCTGATTTCCCATTTTCCTCCCCTAATATCACCCTGGCAAAATGAAATGATCTCCTCAGAGAAGATCAGGGAGCTTCCCACAAAACCAAACTAACGGGCAGAACTATTAAGTGTTTAAATTGCTTGATTTCTGTCTTCTCCAGAAAAGAGTACTATCTTATATCTTACAGTTCTAGAGGTCAGAAGTCTGAAGTCAGTTTCGCTAGGATTTAGGCAAGTGTCCGCAGGACTGGTTCCTTTGGGAGGCTTCAGGGTGGAATCCATTTCCTTGCCTTTTTCAGTTTTCCAGGCTACCTGCATTGCTTGCCTCCTGGCCCCTTCCACACATCAGCTTCTTGTTTCCATGGTCACAGCTCCTCCTACTGACTCTGACCCTCCTGCTTCCTTCTTATGAGGATCCTTGGCATTACACTGCGCCCACTTGGATAATCCAGGATAGTCTCTCTAGCTCAAAATCTTGAATTTGGTCACATCTTCGAAATCCTTTTTGCTTTATAAAGTAACATTCACAGGTTCTGGGCATTAGAATATGGACATATGGAGGGGAAAGGCTTATTCAGTTCCACCACAGGTGACACGAACCAGAGTTCCAGCCATGTTTCCTCAGTCAGTGGGGCTCACTATATGGTTACAGCGAGAAGTAGGAAAATGAGGAATCAAGAGAACCAACTGGCATTTGGGACATAGCGCCGGTACCTGCCCGTCTTGCTGGCCTCTGAGCAGCAGGTGTCTTTTGCTTGAGACTCTAGTCTCCAACCTGCATCCTGACGGTCTCCACTTCCTCTTTTTTCTGTTTACCTCAATGTCTCCAGCAGGCCAGCTCAGTCCGCCAGACACCACCCTGTAGACGGCACGCCTTTTCTGCCAAGCTCTTGTATCAGGACATCTCATTGGCTGCTGTCTAGCCCAGAGTGAACAGCTTTTGAATCAGGGGCCAATCCTTGGTCCAAACAGCTGTGGCCAGGGAAGCATGGCCCCTGATACACGGGAACCACATTTTTCTCTGCAAAGGGATGAGAGGGGGCGAGAGATTTCAGAAATTTTCAGACTTCTCTCCAAAAAACAATGTCAGTGACCTTGGGGTTTGGGCAATACTATTTTGCTTCCTGATTTAAAAAACTGGTCTGTTTGTAGGTGCTTGTTCAGATGGGTTTGGGTTACCATTTAGAAAGTATTCATAAGAAAAAGGTTATAAAATGTCTACAAATAAATAAAGAGTGCTTTGGGAAGTTACAGGCTTGTCATGAGAGCCTGTGGTCTCATTGTGGATATTAAGTACAGGCAAGGATATGCATATCACTAAAGGGAAGTCTTGAAGGTCAAAGGTCTTTACGGTACTTCAAATTACATAAAGCAAAACACTGGAATTCCCAGATCTTGAGCCATTTATGAAAAATAGCCCATATAGCTTCCGGGGCACTGAGTTTAATTCAGAAACCACTTGATAAATGTTTACCCCCTTTTGTAGGGAGAGGGGTCTAGGAAAGAAGTCATCTGTAGTGGAGCACAGACACAAACACAAAGAGAAGTCATCTCTTCAAATGGGAGGCAAGGGGCCTGTTACATTCTATCTTCCTGGATTATGTCAGATAATCACAGGTTCAGCCGCTGGATTAGTCATATCATGAATTTCATAATTACCGGGTAATTGACACAGACCTTTCTCCCTGGAAGGCAGTTTATTGCTGGAATTAAATGAACTGTCACTCTCTGGGGAAAATGGAACCGACTTTTCACTTGGCTCACCTTGGCTGGGAGTAGGTAGGAGCTTCCCACACTCGTCCTCACCCAGCTGTCCAGTGGGGACCAAGCCGGTTGTCCTTAAGGGTGCCAAGGTTCTTTCTCCAAGTGGGAGCCCAGCAAAAGCACAGGAGAGAGTACTTAACGCCCAGACTAAGAGAAGTAATGAACTGACGGTGCCGTGTGTTTCCACCGCACAAGCACCAGCACTTGACTAAGCCTTCATGCAGCTCAGGCATATCTACTCTGGCTTGGACTCTGGAGCCAGAAGGGCCCAACTCCCAGTGTGGCCCCTTGCCAGCAGTGCGACCTTTGGCAGAGGGGACAAACAGGGGTGCACGTTCCACGGGAATCGTGCGATGATTAAAAGCAGGTGAGATGCATATTTCAGTCTATGTGGGTAGAAGCCCTCAACACGCCTGTCTGCTTTCGTTATTCATTGTCCATTGTCACCATGCCAAATCTCCACGTCTTTTCCAGAGTCGTTACACCTCGAGCCACGGAGCTCTCTCTCTCCCTTCTTTGAAACTCCGTTCTAGAATTCTGTCGGTGCTTATATGGGCTCTCCAACCTCCCAGTTACACTTCCTAACACCGGATCGTAAGTCTGGGCTCTGCCTGCAAATGTTCCATTTGGCTCCTGACGACTTCTCCTCCCCCAGGTGCTAAGCCACTTTCTATTATTTAGGAGCCTCCTCACTTTCCCTCTATTTTGTCTTCTCTTCCCATAACCTTGTCCCTCCAAAGACCAAAGTCTAGATGAAGAGGAAATGTCCACCAAGGTTAGAAGCTATGAAAAGCAGTGAGGTGGAGGGGAAAGGGAAAGGAAGGAGTCGTGCCTCTTCCTTTACTTTCTTCCCACAAAAATCCAGCCCCTTGTAAATTACTCCCTGCCCTTTTGCAGTTTCTCAATCTTCTTTCAACTCCCTTTGAACAACACAAAATCTCCTCCCACACTCCCTCCCAATTTTATTAAAAATTTCAGAATAAATGGAACAACATGATTAAAAACATATTGAAACTATGGTCATCTGCCCTGGCTGGTGTGGCTCAGTGGATTGAGCACAGGCCTGCGAACCAAAGGGTCACTGGTTCCATTCCCAGTCAGGGCACATGCCTGGGTTGCGGGCCAGGTCCCCAACGAGGGGCACGCAGGAGGCAACCACACACTGATGTTTCTCTGCCTCTCTCCTTCCCTTCCCCTCTCTCTAAAAATAAATACATAAAATCTTAAAAAAAAAACACCCACTATGGTCATCTTAGAATTTTTTAATTCAAACTATG
>VMDR010010407.1:0-30874 GCA_007922815.1 Macrotus californicus | reverse complement strand
CAGCTTAGACTATGAAGGGATATATGTGTAGCAAAGTCTGGAATTTGTAGGACATTCTGATACACTTCCACAGAGTTTTCTCCAAACTAGTGACAGAAATGCATATGGAGAAATAATAAAATTAATTTTAAAAAAATGAAACTGGAAACTTTCACATAAAAATATATATTGAATCAATAATTCCTTAGAAACCAAATAAATGTAATAACTGACCTACATATAATCATAATTGAGAGTTTCAGAAGCTATACCAAGCATCTTAATTTTTCTGTAATAAAATATCACATGTTTGTGCAATACATCTTTAAATGTTCAGGCTTACTTTGTAAGTATATGAATAATAATAATAATAATGTTGCTTGCTTGGGAAAATTGAATATTTTATTGCCAATGGAAAGTTCCAAGGAATGAAGGGAATTATGGGCTTTTCATTTGTTTTTGGAAACCTACAAGTTAAAAATAGAAACCCCTTCCAAAAGTCAGAGTACAGGGCTCTACGCAAAAAAAAAAAGCCAAGTCAATGGGAAAGGTGCTGAAATGTTAATGTGACAGCTGCCATTCCACACACTTCTTTGTCGAGAAATGTCATAACCTTTCAGCTTCCCGGGCCAAAGGCAGCATTTTTTAAACTTGAGATTTTAAGAAGCTTTTAAAGTAAGCAGAGTCAGTTTTCCTTCGTGATAACAAAGCCCAGCAGATTTCAAACTTAATGTGGAAAAATGTTCCCATCCTCAATAATGATGTCTCTACTCTCAAACTGACCCTCCGTGAGGACAACCGGAAAGGTGGGCAGTTTTGCCATGGCAGAGCTGAGGGCACGCAAATGTCCCCCAGTGCTCTACAATCTCAATCTTTTGGATTTCCACCTAGCCATTTAACCACAGACACTTTGGAGTGGGCGGGGGTACCCCAAGGTGAGTATGGAAATCTCAGAAATCAAAATCCCCAGAGGGACAGCTTGGAGTATGCAGACTGCTGAGGCTCACTCTGTTCCATGGACACAGCATGCCTGGGGTGGAGCCCAGGAATCTTCATTGTTAAGGTCAAGTGGAGTCTGCATCTGCTGTATCAGAGATTGCTTTTGATTATCTGAAACTTCTGCAATATCACTGTCTCACCTCTAGGTGGCAGCACCTGTGAATTGTTGAGTGACATTGTAATGCCAAACGTCAATATTCAAAGTTTGACTTCCGGAACAGGAATTTCAGGTCGGATTTGGCTGATGGAACCATATCGCTAAGTGCTATCGCTACATAAGAAAAACATGGAAGAACAGATTTTACATAATTCAAACCTCCAACTCAGACTTTTTCTAATGAACATAATTAACTGGCTATCCTTTTATGGATAGATAAAACTTTCTGTAACTCATTAATGTAAATTATAAATTTTAAGGCAAGATGATATAAGTAGCTTTCTTGCCTTAATTGTTTAAGTCAAACCTCCCAAGGATCACACCGATCAGCAGTCAGCAAACCTTTTCTGCCAAGGGCTTGAGAGTAAATATTGAAGTGTTTACAGGCCAGATGGTCTGTGTCACAATTATTCAATTTGCTGTTGTCACACAAAAGCAACCATAGACAGCACATACATATATGAATGAGTGTGGCTGTGTTGCAATAAAAGTTTATATATGAGTACCAAAATTTGACTTTCATATAACTTTCATGTGTCTCAAAATAGTATTACTTTCTTAATTTTTTTCGCTGAATGGACTGAATGTTTGTATCGCCCCCCAAAATTCCTATGTTGAAATCCTAATGCTGGATGTGATGGTAGTAGGGCCCCTGGGAGATGCTTAGGTCATAAAGGTAGGGCCCTCATGCATGGGATTAGTGCTCTTATAAACGAGACCCCACGGAGATCCCTTACCCCTTCTGCTGTGCGCGGACCCAGTGAGAAGTCTGAAACCCAGGAGAGGGCCCTCACCCATCCAGCCATGTGGGCGCCCTGAGCTTGAACTCCAGCACTGTGAGAAATAAATTTCTACTGTTTACAAACTACCAGTCTGTGGTATCTTGTTACAACAACCTGAGTAGACCGAGACACCAATCATCTCTAAAAAGTAAAAACTATTCTTGGTTCTTGGACCAAACTAAGCAGGCCAGATCTGGCTTCACTGGCACTGATTTGCAGACCCCCGACGTAGGTCAAATTGGTGGAGCAACATGAACTGGTAGTAACTGAGGTTTTCGAAAACGATTTTTCAATGACTTTTTTGAATACAAGAGTTTAGCACAAGACAGATGCCTTGTCACTAAACAGAGGAGTAAAGAAATTAAACAAGCCAACACAAAGTCACATGACAGAACCTGGAATTCTGATGCAGGGTTGATTTCCAGATGGTCATCTGACCAAACAGTACTAGGTCAAACATAGGCCTAGGCCAAATATTTACAAGCACATCCAACCTTCCTTCTGGTGCAGACAGGCTATTAATATAGGGGAGGAGAGGGGGGAATTAGGGGAGTCTATGATACCACACAGGCAGAAACACAGATGCAATCTGGTCAGCAGGCGAATGCATGAACCTTAAACAGATGGAGTCCTGAATCTCCAACAGGAAGCCAGCTATTCCTACCTGTCGTGTCTTGACTCAGGGTTTCCTGGCTGCTGCTACTGTAAGAAGGCACTGGAGTGATGGACAGTGACGCTGGGCAGGACAAAGGCGTGGCCAGCTCAGCCTTGCGGGTGAGGGACTGGTGATACACGGGGATGCCTGCATCTTTGGAGACGAAGAGAGGCAGATCTGACGGGAGCGTAGGTCTGCCTTGAGCATACGGATTTTTCCAGTGGGTGAGCCCAATTGCAACAGGCCCAGAAACGTCGTAACCTAGAGGGACAAACACATTAGGTCAGGAGCAGCAGTAGAGGCCTTATGCTATAGAGCCTTTTATCAGTGAGTCCAATCAAACACCACTGGAGATAAGGATACATGGTGCTTTACAAACACACAGGCCAAAATCATCCCACTTGGCAGATACTATTCACTTATTCAGCTTATGTTTATTTGCACATACCATGTGCTAGGGGCCCAGTCGGTTCTACTAAGGAGCTCAGAGTCCAGGGAGGGCAGTTTGTGGGGAAACAGGCCCCGCTTCTGAACAATTTTCTGAACTTTTCACTGAAGAATCTTGATTGACCAGAAGGCCCAAGAAAAGGGAAACTTTAGAAAACGCTTACTGGATTGTTTGAACTCATCTTAGCAGATTGCTTTCCTAAAAGGTGAGTAATTGGAATGCAGTGAAAGTGAGTGAATCTCTCTTGAGCAAGGGCTCTGGGGCCTCTGCGATTCAACAAGAACACAAAGTCTCAATGTTCGTGACTGCAAGGAGCCAGGGCCACAGTGGAAGACTGGGGTGAATACTACTGACCCAGGACTACCCCTGAGTGTGCTTGCTGGACTGAACTTCTGAAGCAAATTTGTTTATTTTTTGTGATCAGTATTCTTGGATCTCCCATACCTGCTAAGACTGTACTGAGCCACAGAAGTGAAATTCCAGAATACTCTCTTTAAATCAATGTTCCATTATGTTTTTATTAAAAATGTGAAAACACATTACTTTCTTTTTACACCAGAGAATTCTTTTACAAGAAGAATAATTACAGGGCCGTGTTTTCCCTTGCCTGGGTGCTTTATTCAGAAACTCACTTAAATCCCTCTTCACTCTTCATATCCCCAAGCTCCTGAGGATTCATTATTACAGAATAGAGCACAGTGTGAAGCATTATGTGTAGCGGTCCCAAGGAACTCTGAACTATCCCCAATTTCAGGTTTTACCATTTTTTTAAATAAAATTATAGCTGATTTATAGCTCGTACTTAATTTTGAAAAGATATTGTTCACATAGCTAACAAGCTTTTTTTTAAGTTTAGGAAATGATTCCATTTACTCCAAAATGATGTTCATTAGCAAATATTTTAACCCATGTTATTGATAAAAATGAGCTACACTAAGATCTGCACAATTGTGTTAGAATATAAGGGAACCGGCCTAAATTTAAAAGTAGCAATGAGGTCAAAGTATTTTGAGAGGACAACCAACCATCCAGAGGAAGAGCTGGAGTCCAAGTATAAAGAGGCAAGTTACAGGAACGTCACATCAGTGGCCTGCCCCTTCTCCCTCACCCACCATCCTGTCCCCGGTCAGGAGTGGGGTTCAGCTCTCTTTGAGGTCTATCCCCCGCTAGACCCAAAATCATGGAGAGAGACATGTAAGCAACACTCAGAACTGCAGGCTGTCTGAAGAATGCTCACTGACTGTGAAGTTTTAAAATCTCATACATGGGTAAGATGGGAGCTTATTAACAGAAAATAAGGAATTATCTAAGGGTCTCAGGGATAAATAGAAAGATTGCAGAAGGATTCATTTTTCTGTTTTTTGGTTTCTGGAAATTTTTTGGCAGCTCCACTTTGGGAAGAACATGGGTTCCTATAGGAGATCCACAAGTGTGCTATTTCCTGAAATGAAATTCCCTCACACAGGGGACACTTCCGTGTGAGACGACTCTTCTGTAAGGACAGAAGTGCAGGAGATGAAGGACAACAGGAGCTTTTAAAAAAGAACTCCTTGGATGATCCAACAGTCCGCCTTCCCTCCAGTACCCTGAGTCTGAGTTGTTGATTACTTTCTACTTTTACTATAAATACTGCAAAAGTGCTTTGTGCTGAACCAACTGTGGGCGTTGGACAGTGGGTGGTGCCTGCACAGAATCCCTCCACCCTTCACCCCAACAAAGTCGTTGATTCGTCTGGGGAGTCACCCCAACCCCCCTCAGCCATGTGACTCAGGGGAGGTGGACCTCACCCTCACCTCCCCCCACCCCGGGGGGAGGGCCTAAAGAGAATCTCATCTCCCTTGTCAATGAGTGGTTCAAGGGAGGATGGTCATGTGATCCAATCCCACCCAATGAGATAGGAGAAGGCAATGAGGCACTTCAGAGGGAAGCTTCTCAGTTCCACAAGTGAAAGCGGAAGGCGGGCACCGAAGTTCCTTCCCCTCCAATCGCTGTTGTGCCTTAAATGCAACTCTTGGCAGAATGGCAGCCATCTGGCTGCCACCACGAAGATGCGTTCTCTGAGGAAAGCAAAGGGGAGACGGTGTATCACATTGTCATTGGACAGCTCACTCCAGCTGTCCTCGGGACAGGCCTGCCCCTGGCTGTCCTGCTACGTGAAATAATACACTTCCTTACGGCTTCAGCCATTGTGAGTCGGGGAACAGAAGACACATTCAAGGGCCTTTCGTTATCCCATCACCTCTGAGAAAACTGTCATACCCACCTCCCCTTCACAGGCAATGATGTAGGTCAGTAAGAACCGGTTACATTCATTTCCTGGGGCGGCTGTACCAAAGTACCACAACCCCGGTGGCTTTAAAACCGCAGAAATTTATTCTCTCACAGTTTTGGAGCTAACAGTGTAAAAGCAAGCTGTGGGCAGAGCCCAGCTCATTCCGAAGTCCCTAGAAGAGAATCTGCTCCATGCCTTTCTCTTAGCTTCTGATCTTGCCAACAACGCTTGGTATTCTTTCACTTACTGGCACATTGCGCTAATCCCTGCCTCCATCATCACAGGGGGTCCTTCCTGTACCTCTTCTCTTGTTTTAAGGACACCAGTTATGGTGGATTAGGACTCACCTAATCAAGTGTGACCTCATCTTAACTTGATCCCATCTGCAAAGACCCCATTTCTGAATTAGGTCGCATTTACAGGTACCAGGCATTAGGACTTCAATATATCTTTTGGGGGGAAGACAATGCAACCCACAGCACCTTGACATGGTGGCCACAGCTAACTAGGCCAGGGAAGGGCACCTGGCCCACGGCCAGCCAGTCCGCAAGAATACAAGTGACAAAAGTCTTGTCCAAGGGGAGACAGATTAGCTGGGTTCTAATCCCAGCTCTTACTATCCATGTCTCTTCAAGTGGCTTTCTTAATCTCTAGAGTACTCAGTTTCCTCATCTGTTTAAAATGGGGAAACTAACAGTCTCTACCTTAGGACTGTTGGGAGGATTAAACGAGTAAACAGAGAAAAAGTACCTAGAACAGTGCTTGGCACACAGAAAGCTCCCAGAGCATTATTCACCAGATGTCCTCACGACTGACACCTCCACTTCACTTCGGAGTGTCTTAAAAGAAAAGTCTCTGGTCACAGTTCATCGCTCCTTATTCAGAGCTTTGCAACCCGGTTCCCATCCCAGGATCCACTGACATGGCTCTCAGGGATGTCACCAGAGCAGACCTTAACTTGAACTCTCCACAGTCTCCCCTTCTAGAAATTCTGTGGGCTTTCCAAGAAATGTGTTCAGTTTGTCTTCCTACCACTGTCATTATGTCCACCCTAATGGTGCCTACCACAAAGACTGGCACTTGGCCCTCCACACACTCCAAGATGTCTTCGTCTCTGGCCCATCTCTCCTCATTTCCAATTTCCGGCGGGGCATTTCGAGGTGGGGGCGGTTTCGTGGGCACCTGAAACCCAGCACGTCTAACCTGTGGCCATCACGTTCTCTTCCTGACTTCCTCATTTCTAGGAAGCGTTCAGACTCCCTGTCACCCTGACTCAAGATCTCAGGGCACACTTGTCTTTTCCCAGATCCAGTCAATGACGAGTCCCGGCAACTCCTCCATGCCTTCCCTTCCAGACCTGCCTTTTATCCCACCTCCCAAGTTCATTACCGTCTCATGGCAAGACCACAGTCATAGCCACTCTCTCTGTTATGACACCAGATTCTCTCACATGAAACCCATTCTGTTTGCTCCTAAAAAATTCTTTCGTCCATGAGTTCATCTGCTCACTCTCCTTGTCTGAACTCAAAACGGCCTCCCAGAGCTTAGCAAATGTCTTTAGGCATGACGTTTTGGGTGACTTTGTGTTTTCAAACCAGGGTCCAGGAGCACTCCACAAGGATTTTTTAAATTTTTTTTTAATTTTTCATTTAAAAGTTAATTTAATCACCTAAAAATTAATAGATGCCTGTGGTGAACCAAGTTCTGCCATGTCAGTGTAGTGCCTGAGTTTGCTTTGGGGCTTCCATCAAGCTGGCACACTTAATGAGAGCAGGAGAGAGAGGGACACGCCACGGCACATTCGTGTCATTGAAGGGCCAGTAACCTCACCTGAGTGAGTGCTGACAGACATTTCACAGCGGCTTGGTCAGAGCGGGGCAGTAGCAGAGCAGGGCTGTCACACAACACCCAGCGGTAAGTGTCTGGACCTACCCCTCTGCAGCCAGCCCCCCAGGGCCTTACAGGCAGTGTCCGCATTCTTGCAAAATAACAACATCCACCATGTTAAATTAGCGTGGGAAGTTTCTTTCTTTTTTTTTATTTTTTTGCTTTACAGTGTTTTAAAATGTATTGGTAAATCTGATTTGGTTTTTTTTGCCTATTTGAAACTTAGGAATAAACTTAGTTTTATGTCTAAACATACGTAAGTATCCTTAGAGTAAAAATCATTTGCATCCATTTGAGAGGTTCATAATTAGTATTTCTTTTTGTAGGGGTCCCCGCTGCCAGAATTTGAGAAACCATGAGCTTTTGCATCAAGCAGACCTAGATTCCAACCTTGGGCACACCGGTTTCTGGCTGGGTGGCAAAGAGCAGGTTTCCTCATCTGTGAAATGGGGAAGTAACAGTACCCTCCTCAGAGAGTCTTGTTTAAGTAAAATAACATGTAGCAAGGGCCAAGAGCAGCTGGCACATAGAAGAACAAACAATGTCAGCTGCAATTATCATCAGCATTTTTTTCTTCTAAGGTGGTGGCCAAGATTCTGAAATCAAAAAAAATTTAAAAGGGTGTGGAAGGGAGAGGATGGATTCAGCAAACAGAAAAGTGATCAGGGTCACGCTTCCCTTTTTGACCAAAAGAAACGATGTGTGAGGCTGAGGAGCAAGGCAGCTGGCAGAGAGGGTTTGGTGAGCACACAGCGTCCCACTGTCTCCTGGAAGGGTCCCTCATCAAAAGGCGGAGGGACAGAAAGCAACCGGCCCCCAGCTGCAGACTTCAACTTTCTGAGAAGTCAGGGGACAGGGCCACCGGTACACACGGCGTAGCGAGCATTCGACAGCACTGATGTGCTGTTACTGTGTGCATACATCTCATATGCGCTTAGGGGAACGAATGCACGTTTTCTACTTACAGGGGTGACACAAAATTTCTTTTTAAATTAGATGAACATAAATCTTAAAAAGTAATCCAGTTTTAATATTAAGCACACAGCCATACAGGTGATACACCAATGAAAGAGTCGAAGCAAATGACGAAAATTTGGGCAAATCCAGGTTTTTAAAAATCTCTCTGGACCACCCTGCCTCCTCTGTCCATTTCTGTGTAAACGCACTGAGGATCCACAAGAGGGCGCCCAGGAAGGTGCATCCACAAGCAAGGACTGATTCTGAAAATAAATGCTCATGTGATTGCATTTTCTACTCACTCCTTCCTTTGTGCTCAAACCCCCCACCCTTCCAGGCAATAGTAAATTTATAAAATAACACAATTTCTCACCTATGGTGATCTGGCTGACACAGCTGTAGTAGCTGCCTGTTGTGGCGGTAGAAAGATTAAAACTCCCGCTGCTCACATCTTTGTCTGTTAAAAAAATAAAAGAGAAGGTCAATTACATTCTGGGAGACACCGTGACCACAATGTAACTACATGACGGCATAAATGAGCCAGCTTTCTGTATCTCATATTCCTTTAGTCCTCATGCTTAGGGGGTGCTAGGTGCCAGGCACCCGGAACATTTCCACAAACACCCCAGACTACCCACACAGTTTCAGTTCAGTGTCACTGTTATTATGATGGAGGCTGAAGAGTGCTGGGGGCGGGCACGGAGAACAGAAGAGGGGGGCAGAAAGACTCCTCTAAGAGGCAGCTGCAATAAACTGATGAGACACGAGGTGGCCAAACCGTGAGAGACGCGAAGTGGCACAGAGAGAAGAGGATGTGACTCCCTTCAAGGCTACACGTGTAACAACACACTGGACTGGATTGCTCAGGATCGTGAACAGGAAATGTTCTAGGCAGAGGGGCGAAAGCAATGCAAGTCTCATATTTACATAACATCTTAGCACTTCACCCATGTCGTTTCCTGCACCAGGTACAAAGGGGCAGACTCCACCCCACGCCTGTGATGGAAAGGCTGAGACTTGGGCAGCGGAGGGCCTGGCTGGAAGAGACACTGCACAGCATGTGGCAGAACAGAACTCAAATCGAGATGAGAACTGCTTGTAACTAACTGTTTATGACACATGGCAGGGCATAAATAACTGATCTCAAAATATCAAAATCAATACATATAAAACACTACAGATCAGAAACAAAGAACCATTATAATAAAGGTTGCAAAACTTGCCTGAAGGAAATATCAAAATGTTTTATTATGTGATACTGGAAAACTTTGAAAGTCTGATCTATAAAGTGAAAAGTACAGGTGTGAGGGAGAAAATAATTATAAAGAATTAGCCAAATGCATTCAGAAACAAGAGATTTCTGGAAACAGAGAGGTCTGAGAAAGAGAGTGTTGTGAAGCTGGTAGAGAAGATGGTTTTGTAGGTGAGCACGGTTAGGAGTGAGCTGCAGGCCCTGGTCAGAGAAGGCAGGAAGTGGGGGTCTCTGCAGGGGCAGCTGCACGTGACCAGGCGTGAAAGCAGTTGGAAACTACTGACAAAAGCAGATGGTGAGCCAAAGAACAGAAACACAGTGGTGGCCCTCGGTGGCCACAACAGGCCACTCACTGCAGGTCCACAAACAGGGGGGGAAAATGAGAAAAAATATTTTTAAGCTATTTTAACATGGGAAATGCAATTCTAGCAAGTGCATGTGGCCAACTCCTCCTCTGAGGAACATCCCCAGACCATCTCCACTGTCAAGGGTGCTTCCTGAGTAAGGGGCACACCTCCAGGAGCACTGGGCAGGTGGGATCGCACTGGCACACCTCCGACACAGTGCGGGTTTGGCTCCAGACCACAGCAATACAGCCAGTATCACAATAAAGCAAGACACAAATTTTCTGGTTTCCCAGTAGACTGCAGTCTAAGTGTGCAGGACCATCATGTCTAAAAAATGCACATAAGTTAATTTTAAAATATTTTATTGCTAAAAAATAACCATCATTGGAGCCTGTTGGAAAAAAGTGCTGATAGGGTTGCCACAAACCTTTTATGTATAAAAAACACAGTATCTGGAAATGGAATACTACGTAGCAGAGAGAAAGACGGAGCTCCTACCCTTTACAACAGCATGGATGGAACTAGAGAGCATTATGCTAAGTGAAATAAGCCAGGTGGTGAGAGAGAAATACCATGTGATCTCACCTTTAACTGGAACCTGATTAACAAAAGAAAAAAAGCAAACAAAACAGAACCAGAGACATTAAAGTTAAGAACAAACTGACAGTAACCAGAGGAGAGGTGGGAGGGGACGGTGGGGAAAGGGTTTTCAGGAACATCTATGAAGGACACATGGACATAACCAAGGGGGGGTGTAGAAGCAAGGGAGGGAGCTGGGTTTGGCTGGGGTGGGTGGGGAGTGGTGGGGAATGCAGACAACTGTCATTGAACAAGAAAATAATTTTTAAAAAACAGTATCTGTGAAGAGAAGCGAAACAAGACAAGGTGTGTCTGAGCAGTTTCCCCACTATCCAAAAGCAGAGCTTTCTGATGAAAACTTTTGTAAGCCAAAATGGACTAAAAGCAAAGAAATACTTACCATCCGTTGAAAAGTGAAAATCCTCTTCAGGTTTCTTTCACTTAGCGGAAACAGTTACCACCGTTGGCCTTTCATAAAAGCGAAGTGGTGTTTAACGTGAACTTTTGAAAGGCAGCGACTCCCTAAACTGGTTTACCCATATCCTAAACCATGTGCTTGCCCAGGGCAGACCTGGGGCTCTTCACTGGTGCCATTCTGGAGCCTAAAACTGTCCCAGCATAAGGCAAATCCTCAACACACGTTCATTGGTTGAAAGAAAAAAGGAGCGCCTGAACTTAAAGAATAAACAAAGGGCCATTCCCCCTTTCTCTTTGTCGTGACTTCATTAGAGGCTGCTGTGATCCCAGGCAAAAAGCCCTAGGCGGGGAGGCAGCAGCTGTGGGTCTGCAGCCCAGGGCTGCTGCACACAGACCCTGAACTTGGTCAGACTCCACTTTGCTTTTGTGAAAGACCTACATTAGTACCCGTTTTCACCAACCAGGAGAAACCCAAAGACGATTTTTGCTTTTAAATGAATGGTAATTGTTCCTTCACTTTATTCCACTTTGGCTTCTTTTAGTACTGTGTTTTCCACCTGAGAACAGTGACAGTGATGCTAATCTGACTTTGGGGGGATGGGTAGGAGAGGGATGAGGTATGGTTAATAAAAATAATTCAGCTACACAAATGCAGAGTTAGCAAATAATTCAGTATATATTTGTGGAATGAGCTGAATCAACAAAATCCAGACCTAAAAGCATATCAAACTACTCTACTCTGAAGTTGTCATTCCTAATTCTTTTTAAATACTTCATTCATAATCTATCCTTAAAAGATTTGGGAATTAAGAAGACCTTCAAGGGACAAGGTCAATGGCATCAAAGGCGGCAAGAGAGAGAAAGCTGGGAGGGGGAGAAAAAGCAGAGAGAGACTGACTGAACTTTATAAGCACAGAAATGTCTACGGATGGGGAGAAGAAAAGACAAATGAAGGAGAAAAACATACTGAGGAATTAGTAATCAACAAAGAAGCAGAATACTTACATTCAGAATGAATGCCTGGAAGAGGCTATGAACGAATTTATTGGTAAAACTATTGAGATATAGCTCTGGCTGGTGTGGCTCAGTGGGCTGAGTGCCAGCTTGAGAACCAAAGGGTCGCTGGATCAATTCCCAGTCAGGGCACATGCCTGGGTTATGTGCCAGGTCCCCAGTAGGGGGTGCATGAGAGGCAACCACACATCAATGTTTCTCTCCCTCTCTCTAAAAATAAACAAACAACATCTTTTTAAAAACCAAAACTATTGAAATATGAACCATATCTGGTAAAACTAGTGCATAATTTTGGTGGCAATATTTCAAAAAGACTCAGAACAAAAGTACAAAAGCAGGTGGCAGTTAAGGTACAAGGTAACTCTGAATAAAGGAAGGTGTGTCCTCTGTGTAGGAATTAAAGATGCAAGACTGCATAGGAGAGCTTAAAGACCCATTTAATCCTTCAGGAACCAAATGCAGTTGTATTTTTTAACTAATGGAAAAACTTGAGACTCTGAATGAGATCAATAAACTTGGTGAATTCTGGAGTCAGTATTTAGATTAGACACCTGGTGTGGACCCTTGGGGACATTATTTCCTCTCTTTGAGGGCTCCATTTCCTTGCATATACAATAGGAATAATAAAGGCACCTACCTTACAAGGCAGCACATAAAAAGTGTTCATTTAGCACTAGTATTTTTATTTTATACTTAAAAAGACCAAGGCTATCCATAAATTGGAATACCCTACAGCAAAGAAAATGAAGTAAAGCTACAGCAAATATTATGGACGGATCTCACAATCATAACGTTAAATGAAAGAGGCAACAAAAAACAATACAGGGTTCTACTTGTGAAAATTTCACAACAAACTAAATTCTGTTCTTTACAGAGGCATACAGGGATGGTGAACAGGTGAAGTGTCCCAATAATCAGCACAGAAGTAGGCATGGGGGCTCCTCCAGGTGGGGAAGAAGGCAGCCTGAACTGCGGGAGGGCAGGAGAGTGCAGGGCAGGCTCCATGCTGCTGGGGTGCTGGGTTTCTTGTCCAAGGTGGTGGTCACACAGTAGTCACGCTATAATTATTTGTTGTAGCATAAATTTGTCTCACCCACCTGTCTGTATGTAAGTCACAGCACACAATAATTACTGTTTAAGAAATAAAGAAGGGCAGAAATCATGGCAGGGCAAACTAGAAATGTAAATTCTGAGAAAACAACAAAAGGAGAACGCGGTAGACTTAGATGACTTTCTCTTTGCCAGGCACTGTGCTAAACATTCGTTACGTCACTTGCATCCATTATTTCATTTAAGCTCCAGAACAGCTCCCTTAAGGTAGCTGTGATTACCCACCACCCAGATGCAGAACTAGAGGGTCACTAAATGAAGGAACTGGATCCGAGTCACCCTTCTGCAAAGTCACAAGGCAGGAATTAAAGCCCAGGTTTACCTTGACTAGGCAAGTATGTGCAAGAAAGGCAAAGTGTGGAGAGCAGGACCAATAAAATGACAGTGGTCTGATCAAAATAGCATAAAGTATATAAAGCAAAGTGGAGTCGCTCATGTCAACCAAAATGTCTGTCAGTCAGCCGTGACACTTTGGTTCAAGAGGGAAACTACCTAGGTCAGAGCAGGTACAGCTGGCTAAGAGACACACCTAAGATACCTGCACATGTGATCAGAACAGCCAGGTCTACAGAGCAGGGCCACCCATAGATAGGTTCCTAGGGACATTCCTCACTTGCCAGCTGGGGTGCCAAGACACTTATCAGGAGACCCAGAAGTCTGGAGTGCACCACTTTCAAGGTATAACAGCGGCGGGCTCCAGGCCACTGCCAAGACAGCCGAGCTCCACACCCCATGGTGCTGCTCCACGCCACGCTGATCTCCCTTGGCATCTGCCACTGGAGGTTCTGCCCTGCTGGACTGAGGACTTCGCCTGCCCTGCTGCCCACCTGGCCCCGGAGATCCTTCCCTGCAAGATGCTGTCTCCCGGACCCACAGACTGAGACTCTGGGACTCAACTTCATTATCCCTCATTGATTGCTGTGTGTGTTACAATTCTCTGAGATTGTTAGAGTGGGAGCAGGAGATTAATGTATGTTGATGTTCTACTCTGAGGGAACCTGCACTCAAGAAAAGCTGAGTCAATAGCACAGTTACTGTGTGTGACTCTTGTCTACTCCTCTGCACGGGGCTGCTCAGCAGGCAGCGAGCGGAGCAGTTGCCCAGCTGACTCACAGCAAAGACCGCATCACAAACCTGGGCTCCTGACACAAAGACAGATCACTGTCGCAAGCTGGCTGGGTGGATTCCTGCTGTACCTGGTGCTACACTGTTGACGGTCTTTTATCTGATGTGCTAAGCATTGAGGTTCTAGAGGGAACCAGACGCAGAGCATCTCATGCATGCTGTTTTCAGAGGCCAACTTCACAGAAATGCGTGACAAAATTCACACATTTTGTCACAAATTATTTTGTGTGTACTCATAAACTGTATGATCTTCCAGCAATGACAAAAATTAGACCCATCTCAACATTCAAACTACTTTATCTTTCACAGAGAGAAACTACTTTAACCACAGGGAGAAAGCCAGTACCAAGACTGTTTAGGACATTCCACTGAATGCGGAATTCTGGTAAATATGTAGGCAAATCGAAACAAAAACTGTCAACAACAAATGATTATAACGTCTAATCTGGGAGATTTCTTTTAAAAGAATAGAACTCTAATACTAAATAATAGTAGTATGCAATTATTTATAATTATTTAGTAGTGTAGAAGCCTGGAGCTGGGTATTCATAGCCAAGGGATTATTCAGGGAAGGGGTTGACAGACTAAATTTAGAGTTAGTTAAACAAAATGTAATGAATAAATGTAAAAGTTGTTAAAATTTAAGTGAAAGTGCACAGATAATTATTAAAACAAGAGAAACAGACAATATTTCCAAACCAGTTTGTTGTGTTGGAGAGGGTGGCAGACAGATGGTGGGGCAGAATGGGAGAGAAGGTGTAACAGAAAATTCAGCTTAGAAAAGGAAATACGTGAAAATAAAGTACAGGAAAGAATAAGACAAAAAGAAAATACAAAGTAAAATGGCAGAATTAAGTTCAAATATATTTGTAATAACAACACATGTAAATGGTATAAATTTGCTATTTAAGAGATTATGAGATGAATTTCTAAAAAGTAAAAAATAATCAACTAAACGCAGTTTATAAGAAAAACACCTCAAACATGGACACAGAAATGTTTACCGTACAAGATATAAAAATATACAGCAAGCAAATACTCAACAAAATACAGGTGGAGAAGCCTTTTAAATTTTAGATGAAAACAGCTTTAAGAAGCATTATTAAAGATAAAAAAGGGTCAATAAATAAGGACAAAAGGTTCAGGATAAGTTCTTTGGGAAGGTATTTTTTTAAATGGGCCTCAACTGTCTCCCTTATTTTGCAACTGAAATCCAGTTGTGCAGAAATTATTGACTGCCTTCCGCATGTGGTGGACATGGGCTGGCCCCCCAGCTGGGGCTGATGCTTTGGGAGGTCTCTCTCAGGTGCTGATGAATCAGTCTAGAAAGTGCGTTTCCACTCACCAGAGCATTTCCTATAAAAACATATCTTTTAACACTATTGGGTACAATAAAGACAGTGAGCGCAACATTGCCATAGGGCCTTCTAGATTTTCACAAAGCTTTTGCACTTGCTCTTTCATGTGACTTTTGCAACGGCACGAGAAGACAAACAGGGCAGGCACTAGTAGTGGTGGCACCGTCCTCTGTACCTTCCACTGGCCCCGAGTTAGACCCAAACTCCTGGAGAGCAAGGCCATCCCCTGTTCGTCTTCTGACGGCAGTTCCTGGCTCTGCCTAAGGCAGGGAAGGCAGCAGGAATGTTTGCCAAAGCCTGTGGTAAGCTTTCAAATACTTTAATCACTATTCTCGCACTTTAAACGCTGAGCCTGATCCTCAGTTATCTCAGCTTCCCTTTGGTTCCACTCTCCCAGGCACGCACCCTTATGAAAGAGAAGCCTTTTTTCTTTCTTACTTGTACCTACTCCATTCAGTGTTGGAAATCCTATTCTATTTCCAGTGTTCCCAGAACAATGTAAGATTCGTGAAGACAGTTTTTGTTTCTGTTTTTACTTCTAGAACTACAACAGTGCCTACACTCACAAAACATACATTGAATTGTTTGTTCTAGAAACTTCCTTGGTAGCTGTGGACTGTTTGTCTAGGACTATGTTCTAACAGAAAATCCACATTACCTGTTACAAAGAACATAATGTGTTAAAGCAATAGATTAAAATGTTTCTTCAAAGGATCAAATTAATCAAAATAAAGTAATAAAATTTATTATTTACATTAAGTAATTGCTAATTACATAATCTACATAATTACTAGTAATAATTTACATAATATAATTAATTACATTATTTTACAAAGTGAATTTATTTTACATTAATAAAATTTTAATGTACCACAGAAACTTCTAAAGTATGAAGGGTTAAAGGTCAAAGGATAAGCTGTCTGTGCTTCGCTGCAGCTTCTGAATCGAGGATCCTAAGAGGTGTTGACCATGAGTGTCTGGATTGCTCAGTAACAGGCATGCCAGCTGGTGAAAGGCAAAGCCAGGGAAGTCACCAAACAGCCCTGGGGGCTGATTCTGCAGCTAAATCATGACTTCCGGTCAGTTGCTACGCGTCTGATTTCACCACATAGTATGGACATGTTTGCTCTTTGTTTGCTCAACAATAAAAGTTATTCTGCTTATCTGCAATAGGAAAATGGGGTTTTAACGACTTGTGCATGGTGTACTGCCCCCCACTATCCTTCACTCTGTCCTTCAGTCAGTCAGACAGTCAGGTAGTAATCACCTACTGTGTGTGCCCTTTGGGCTTTTACAACCCACATCAGGGAGTACTCCATATAGTCCAAAATAAAGACTGTCGTGGGTGGGACTTCCCCTGAGAGGTCCCAAGGGAGGACCCAAGTCAGATGGGGAGAGTCAGTATGTGGAGCGGGAGTGAGCAAGGTCCAGACACCTGAGAAAACCAGGTGTAATCAGCCACATGAAACCACCTCTCACCCTAGAAGGCTGGGTGCTGGGGCCTCAGGAAGCCGGAGAGAAGGGTGGTTGTCCCCTGGAGCACCTTGTTCGCCAAAGCAGGGAGGTTAGACTTTGACCTGTGAGCAGAGAGGAGCCCTTGCAGAGTCTGAAGCAGAGAAGTAACAGGATTAGGTTTGCATGTGGGATCGGGAGGGGCCAGGGTGACGGGAGACCTGCAGTCAGAGTGAACAGGGACGGTGGCCTGGTTTGACGTAAGAGCAGTGGGCAAGGAGAGCAGAACATGGAGGAAGGCTTAAGGAAAAAGAATCAACAGAACTTGGTGATGGAGAACATTCTGGCTGGGAGAGGCAGTTGATGATAATAGCTAATGCTTACTACAGACCACTCATAGGCACTTACAAGTACTACTGCATGTAAACCTCACAGTGACCCCATTTTACAGGTAAGAAAACAAAGGCACAGGATGTGAATTGATTTGCCCAAGGTCACTATGAGTAGGTAATGGAAAGAGAGGACACAAAGACAAGTCCAGAATTCTGACCTGGGTGACAGAACAGAGCACGCTGGCCCCTGGCAGCCCATCCTAGCTTGGACGTCACGCTTCACCAACACTGTACTGCTAGCGGCTGCCTCTAAGCCCCCTGCCACCTCTCCCTTTCATCTTTGTTCATGCTGGGGCCCCTGCCTGGGATGCCTTCCTTCTCCCAGCTGGCCTTTTAACAGGTGTCCTCCAGGTAACCGTTCCTGACCTACCGCTCACCCCTCCCAGCTCCTCCCCTTCAACAATTATAATTCTCAGTTTAGAATTCTGTTCTCCAGCTGACCCTGCTGTCTGTGACAGAAACAGTAGATCTCGTTTGTTCTGGTCCCCTGGATCCAGGGTACAGCCTGGGACATAGACTGAGCTCAGTAGTGGTAGTTATTCTGCAGGAGACAAGGGTGGGAGAGGACTTGCATTTCAGACACCCTGTGGTTGAAATGTTAGAGCAGCGCACAGGTAGGGAAGTCTGGCAGACAGCTGGGTGCACAAGGGCAGCACCCACTAGACAGCAGTTCAGAGGTGGTGGTTTTGATCTGGGAGACACAGGAGCAGCAACTGTCCCCTAGGGTCTCCTGTCCTTGCCTTTCTCCATTCCCATGTCGCAGGGTTATTCTTAGCTCTTACTATAGTCCACTCCTGTACCCTCTTCCAAACACAGGTCCTGAACTTCTGGTCACCCACTGCTGCTTTGACTTTGCTCAAGCCACACCTTGTGCCTGGAATTACCTGCACACCCACACACATTCGTTCATTTTCTGTGTCTTCCTAACTACCCCCAGTCCCAGACTCCACAGCCGAACTCTTCAGACCTGCATTTGGACTCCACCCTCATTATGTGAGGCTAAGTAAATTCTTCAGTCTGTCAGCGCCTCAGTTTCTTCAGATGAATCTGGGGCTAACACTGGACTAATTTCTTAAAGGCTGCTGTGAGACTGAAATGAGGTAATTCACATAAAGGGCCATTACTTGTGCTCATGTCCCAGCATACCCCACCCTTCAACTTACAACGCAGAAAACTTGGTGGCCCCAGTTTGCAGGCCTCCAGCTAAGAGACTGACTCTGCCCTTGGGGGTTGTCTCACATTTGATAGATTTCTGATCAATGTCACACTCGTGGATGAGAGTGGGATTATAAAGTCAAGGACAGAACCCAGGCAAACACCAACATAAACAGAAGGAAGAGTCCACAAAAAAAAGATGTAATTTAATAGGAAGGAGGAAAAGGAGAGAGAATAGTTGTAACAACAATGCTTGCTCTGACTGCATTTCCTTGTCTTCTACTTGTATACTTTGCCCTAGCCACACTAACCTTCCAGCTAGCCTTGAATATGACAAGCTCATTCCTGCCCCAGGGCCTTTGCACTTACCGTTCCCTTTGCCAGGAATGCTCTTTCTCCGCATAACAGAATGGCTTGTGCCTTTCCTTCGTTTAGTTCTCTGCTCAAATATCTCCTCAGAGAGGCTTTCCCTATCTGAAATAGCCCCATTGTATTCTATGAGCTCCTCGGCCCCTTATTAAGCCTCCTCAGATCTGAGCCTAACAGCTCAGTGCCAGGCTGGCAGGTCCAACCACAAGCCCCTTCCTGGTTCAGCCTGGGACACGGCCCTGAGTCTTCTTTTGCATGGCCAAGAACAAATCAAGTCCCTGGCGTTTCTCTCTAAAAGAGACCTGTCACCCATCGTTGGTCTCATGCACATGGTTATATAATGAGCTAAAAACAGTTAAGAACCGAAACCATTTAAAGGACAAGGAAAGAAAAAAAAAAAATCAGCACTGAGTAAGAAAACGTCAAAGCGTTAAAAAAACAGAATTTAAAAAACTGCATCCTTCATTGAACATACATTTTTTAGAGGGCCTATTATAGTTATGGATTTCCCTAATCTCGTTCCACATTTCTAGAATATATGAGTCTAGATGGCTACCTGAATGTAAAAATTCACGCTAAAATACAGAAAGCGTGGGTTCCAGTACAGGATCAAAAATGCATATTTAGGTGGGAAGCTAACGAGCTTTACTGGAAGCTGCTCCTAATGAAATGCATACAGAAGCCAAATCTCTCTCTCTTCTCAGGAACCTAAAACATACAGTCTGCGGTGGAACTGTTCATTTTTCTTGGAAGCCCCTGTGCTAAAGCTTGGAGCATTTATTAAGTCACGCAAATGAATCTAAAAATTGAACCCTATAGATTCCAGGCAAGAAACTTAGATCATCCCCTCCCACCCCTATGATATCTAAACCCAAATCCAAGAGAATTGAAAGCAGACATTTTTCAAGCAGTTTGATTTTCACAGAGATGATTTGTGGAAGGTTCCAGAGCTGCCCAAGGTCTCATCAGATAACAATCTCGATAGCATCCAGCAGGTGAGGAATATATTCCATGTGCTCAACTCTGTTTTCCCTTCACTTGTTAACGAGGTTGAAAACCCTGATGGACTCACTCACTCCTCCTGTCTCATCTGGGGTCACACACATTGTTACAGATCAAAGAACTGGCCAAGTTCTTCCATCTACTCTAGGGATGGAAGAGGGAGCAACATGTCAAGAACATATTTAAAATAGTACACATTCTATATATTTATTGAAATGTTTCAGTCCCCTCTAAGAGAAAACCATGTCATTCTTAATTGCAAAAAAAACAAAAAACAAAAAAACCTGCTACCCTTTCCCTTTAATTACTGAAACACAGTTGCTTTTCAAAACCAGTTCTACTACTTCTGCCTTCATTTACTCCACCTGGGTGCTCAGTTAAGCTTTTAGAGCTTCTAGAAATGTACAGAAATGGTTATTACATAAAACCCATTAGTGACAGTTAAATTACCCCCAGATGGTTGCCCAACACTAACAATGGTGTGTGTTACCTGGGCAGCAGGGGCGAGAGCAACTCCTAACCCAGCAGAAAATGCTCGGAGAAAGGAGGAAAGGCAATGCCACTGGCATGCAATTTGTAACCAGCTCGCAATTTGTTAGCAGTTCCCAAGCATCAATTTGCAAACTCGCAGAGCCACCTGAGTGATCATCTGAAGCAGTTTAAATCCTAAGAAAGAGAGACGACCTCTTTAACCTTGGGAAAATGAGCAGGGGACATCACGGGCCTGGGGAAAGAAGCCTAAGAGCAGCAGTTTCTCTCCCACCAACTCCAGGCCTGAAGATGTCCCTTCAGAGCGTCCCCCAACAAATGCTCACTACCTTCACCTTTAAAATGCCAAAACTCGATGTTATCACAGCAACTGACTGCAAGCAGGGCAAGGGAGGGAGTCTACTTGAGTTTCTGCCTCCTCTAATCTAGTCTCGGCAGCATCTCTGATAAAGGACTACAGAGGACCGCTTTTTCCACGCCAGCAGGAATATTGATAAAAAGCCTCCTTGGCTTCCCCAGCGCACTGGGATTTCTGACTCTGGGACCTCCACACTGTGATTTTGTTTACCTTCAGAATTGTGCAAAGCCTTTTAAAAAAATAGACACATATATTTCTTTACCCGAAAATAAAAAAGGAGGGAGGAATAATGCCTTCTATTTCCGTGGAATTTTTCTTTCCTCGCTGATTGTTTTTTTTTGCATTAAAAACATATTTTGTGTATATTATTTAACCCCATAGCATCTGTCAGGGAGATATCCTCATCTCTAACTGACAGATGGAAAAATGCAAGAACAGAAAAGTTTCAATAACTTCCCCAAGGTCAGTCAGGGACAAGATAAGCGCTGACTGAACGCAGATCTCCAACTCCGAGCCACGCACTGTTAAAACGGTCTTAACAGCGCATCCCTCCCCCTGGGTGGTCTGAAGCGAGTTGGGTAAGTAACTCTGGAGTCCCAAAGCTCCCAGATGCCTTCTAAATTTTAGGCGTTTTTTTCTCCACCGACTGTTTTTGCAAACATCGCCTTTTTCAGGTTCCAGGAAGCCTCCAACCCCGCAGAGAATCGGCCCCTCCAAGCCGGCGCGCGCTGCAGCCGGCACCCTCTTTTCCCCACCTTCCCAGAGCCGAACCCCGAAGTTTGCCGGGGTTACAGGATGGCTCCCAGGGCCCGCCCCAGCCGCCCCGAGAGCCCGCGACCGCCCGCCTTTACCGTACGCCGCGAGGGAGGCCATCCTGGCCGTCCTCCTGTCCAGGCTGGCCAGGGCGTCGGCGAGAGCGGCCGCCTGCGCGCCGCGCCCCTGGACGGCCGGCGCCCGGCCCGGCGACTGCATGCGCTTGGCTGCCACGGCGCCCCGGCGCCCCGCTCTTGAGCATGCCCAGTCAGCCCTCCGCGGTCGCCCCGGAGAGGTGCCGGAGGCGCGCAGGTGTCCCCGGCCGGGTCTCCGCCGCAAGGGCGCGGGGAGCGTGGGCGCAGAAGGGCTGCCGCGCTCTGGCTGCCCGCGGGGATTGAACCTGCGGCGGAGGACGCGGGGTCAGGGAAGAGGAGGGGCGAAGCAGGCGGGGGGAGGTGCTGCGGCCGCGCTGGGCGGGCGTCCGGCAGGACCCACTCCTGGGTCTACGCCAACAGGGTGCCCCTCTCTGGAGCGGCGGCAGGGTGACGCGGATCTGGGAGTACGGGGCGTGTAGCTGCCTCCCGGACCTCGAGCCTGCAGCTCCCTTCCTAGGGACTTGCCCGTTGCACGCCCTGCACGCCTGGGGACGCAGGGGGTGGGCCCGGTCGCCTGGGACTCGGGCGTGACTCCAGCCCTAGGGGACAGTCGGGAGAAGCGCTTGCCCCCGAGGCCAGTGTCCGTGGGAGAGTGGCCCGTGGACTTGCACTAAAGAAGTCGTTAACCGCTGAGTACCGGGTCCCGACCGTCCCTGCTCATCCTCCCGCCATCCGCGCGCCTCTCTCTCCCCACGAGGTTGTACCAGTGTCCTGTTCCGCCCCGCCCCGCCTCGATCAGGGAGCGCACGCAAATAAGATTTGCTGAATGACGCCATGTCCGATCCCCTCTCGGCTCGCTCTCCCGGGAGCCTATGGTGGGGGTGCTCCGTTTGGAGTAGGACGGCTGGAAAACGGGGAGTGGGCGAGGGAGAGAAACTCAAGAAGCCAGCGGCACCCGTAGGAAGTGGATTGGGGGAGTGGGGATAATAAGAGAAAAGGAGAGGCCACCTAACGTCCCCTTGGGGTCAGGTGCACCGGAGGCTTTGCAATTCCCAAGTGTAAGGACACCAGCACACCGCGAGCGCACCCGGTGCTTCCCGGCTCGGGCTGACCCGATCGCTGGGGAACCGCGGCACTGAAAAACACCAGCGCCCAAGGAAGGGAAAGACCGGGCCGTCAAGGGTATTTCGTTGCCTTTGAGGTTGTGCTAACTGGGGTGGAAGCACAGAGCGGGCAGGGAAAACGAGCGGAGGCAAAACCCGGCGTCTCTTTGGGAAGCTTCCCGCGCGCTCCTGCTCTCGCCTCCGCAGCTCCCGGGCGCCCGCTGGCCTAAACCAGTCGGCAGGTTGTTGCTCTTGTGATCTTCGCATCCCCCTGAGCCTTTATTTCCCCCATCTGTAGAGTGGCGCGAGCGTTCTTACTGCCGTGTGCACCGCACAGGGATCAGGTGGGATGCGGACGGTATCACCATTGTCTCTGAGGCTTTATCCTGGACGCTGCTCTGTGCCTGGAGCCTGCCCCAGAAGGGCCCCCACCTGCCTCTCCGCCTGGGTCCCTTCAACCTCACACTGCTCCCGATCCCACACTAAACGGTTGCACACAGTTCTAGAGTGATTTGGAAACCTGCTGTCAGCTCCAGGCTTTGGGGGCTGAGGTAGACCCCAGGGCGGGCTTCGAAGCAGGTCTGGCTCCCGCAACCTTTCCATCCTCCGGAGCCCCCCGCTTCCCTACTCATCCTCCACGCTGGGGGCTGCGAGCTTGCATCAGCCCTTACTACCTAGAGGCCCCTCCGTGCGCCCCTGGGGCCTGAGCCTGGAGCTGCTCCCTGGAGACCTGCCCGTGCCTCTGCTGGGATCCCGGGCTATTTGCAAGCTGTCTTCTGACCTCCAGCTCTTTCCCCTCTCTTTACCTCCACGTTTCAGCCCAGGTAGGGGTCACGAGGAAAGGCAATCAAAATGAGTTACAAATTGCACTTCAGTTCTTCTTGGCAGTCCTTTCTAATTAAGAGGAGCTAAAATGTAGTGTCTCATTAATTAACCTCTCTTAAGGCCACCTGAACTCCTGCCCACAAAATACCATCCCAAGTCCTTGTGGTATTCAGTCCCTTCAATCGAATTAAGATTGAGAACACCGGGTCTCTTGGTTGAGGAACTGGTGGATAAACACACCCCATCTCTTCGTTGTCTGGTTTGCTGAGAACCTACCTGTTCTTCACGGGTCTGGGCTGCAGGTGGCACAGACCTTTAAGCAGCCTCCCTGTCTCCTGGTCTGCAGCAGGCGCTGGTAGTGTCTCTGCCTCACATTCTTGAGGGGGATTGAGGCCAACGCAGAACTAAGATGCTGGATGAAGAAGAGGGTGTTAAAGAAACCATGCGGCGAGCAAGTGATTCTGTCTCTGCAGCATTCACAGATGAAAGATGAGTGCCAGGATTTGTGTTGTTGCCAGTGAAAATTTCTTAAAGGCAAGCTTGTCATTCAGATTTTCTCGTTTTGTTCATTCTCCATGTTTTCAGGACTAAAATGTGAACTGTCGCAACCTGGATGAAAACTGTGTCCTAAATCTTCCCAGGAAAATGCTTTGTTCCGATGATAGATTGAAGGAAAACACTTTTCAGCATGCTCTGCACTTGAACTATTTGACTATCAACTGCTCTGAACATGATTATATTGCATTTGACACTGGGAGAAACCCACTCTGTGATTAGCATTTTTAGTAACTTATTTTAATTTCGTGGTTTAGTAACTCCTCTACAAATAACTCATTGCATGAAACTAGTTGCATCTGAAAAGTAATATGCCGTAGTTTTCATTTGCCCACAGTCCGTTTGACTTGGAATTTGGTCCATTACTGATGATTTAACAAACTGAACATTTAAAAATGTTGCTGCTTTTGACCTTTATGTCCCTATCTCCTCTGTTCTTCCCATCATGTTTAATTTGGGAAATTATTTTTCACATAATTTATAACATTATAATTTTTCTGTGTACCCATCCATCTCTCTGTGAGAAAACAGGGACCATGCCTTATATTTCATTGTATCCCGACACTTACCCATTACCTGGCACATAGTGGTTACTCAGTAAATACTGGTCTCATGCATAAGAGTGAATGTGGGGAGGGGGCTTTGGGCAGGGGCCAGTGCTTAGGAGACCTGAGCTGTGGGAGACTTTATTCTGTAAATCTCCACCCTCTCCCTTACCCAGGAAAGACCATTGCATGAAAGCCATCACACAACGCACTTTGGCCAGGCCAGGGGACTGTCAGAACTGCAATGTCTGCTGTGCTGAGGCACAAAACATGCGGCTCTTATTCCAGAGTCCATCAATGAAGCTCCCTCTGGAAACGGAGTGTTTGGGGAAGGGTCTGAGGATAGGCCTCATGGGGTTCTTGAGTCCCCTGGAAAGGACATTCAAAACTGGGTGTGTACACATATTTTGGAGGTGGGGAGGGGATCCATAGTTTTCATCAGATTTTTAGTGGTAAGCCTGATCCAACAGATTAAAAATTAATGGCATAGCCAATCATTAATATCCCAGATATAGCCTTTAAAGAAGGCTAATTACAATGATGGAGCATTATAGCTGAATAGTAGATCCTTTTTTTTTAAGATTATTTATTTATTTTTAGACATAGAGGAAGGGAGGGAGAAAGGGAGAGAAACATCCATGTGTGGTTGCCTCTCCCATGCCCCCCACTGGGGACCTGGCCTGTGACCCAGGCATGCGCCTTGACTGGGAATTAAACCAGCGACCCTTTGGTTCACAGGCCAGTGCTCAGTCCACTGAGCCACACCAGCCAGGGCAGAGTAGATCCTTTTGCTATTACAATAATGACCCCCTTAGAACTGCTATAATTTGCAACACCTAAAAAATATATATGTAACTAAAATGAAATGACAACCTTTGGTTTTAAAAATTCCAAAATAAATAAATTTGAATTATATAAAACTGTTAGTCCCTCACAATTAAATTTGGGGTTTTTAAGTGGAAATGTTGTATAGCCCTCAAACTATTTTTCTAAAAAAAAAAAACCAAGATGTCAAAAAAACAGATATATCACGTTCTTATTTTTAAGATTTTAAATAAATGTTTATAACAAATTCCTATAAAATTTGGAAGATTTGTAACAATAAATGTAGCTGAAGTTTATTTGTACCATGAACTGTTCATATATATAATACTCATTCATTCTTAATATATATTTATATTATTATATCTTTATATATTTAATATGTATACACTCAATCAATATTAAGACACTCAATCAATAATGAAATAGATACTATTGTTATCACCATTTGACAATGAGGGAAACTGAGTCACAGAGTGGCCAATTAACTGTTAGTAAAGGATGGATCTAAGATTTGAAACCAGATTCCAGAGCTCACGATATGCTTGCAAATGTTGTTGAATATACATAAATCATCTGATGGTTTTGCCTTCTAAATCTTACATTTAAAATACCATTTTATTGATACTTTTTTCCTTAAGAAAAAAAATAGGTGAATTATACTGAAAGGCAGTGAGGAGTGCTAGCAGGGAAGAGACTAAGAGAGGGTTTCCTGAGTACATGCAGACCAGCCAGTCGAAGCACACTACGAAGGTAAACATGCGTGGTGAGCTCTTATTTCAAGGAGAGAGTGGATTATTTTAGTTCAGGCTTCATGGTCTCCACTTCTCAAGTGTCATGAAAATCTCCAATTTATAGCAGAAAAGCTTTTACATGTAAGATGAGTTTGAAAACTGCTTTGTGCATTCTGTCCTTGGATGGATGATGCCCTTTATAACCCTCCACACCAATTATTGTCATGACAACTTAACTGAACTGAAGATGAAACAGAATTTGCTTTGGGGGGCACTGCCTTGTTATCAAATACAATGCAGTGACACAGAGAAAATTTATCCTAGGATCCAATCATATTTACCTTAAATAAGCTTTACATCGTTACGTAAGTGGCATGATTCTTTCCCAAAGTGACATGTGTATCACATCCTAAAATTTTGAGTGTTGCGATAGCTGTAGAGGTGAAAATGTCTCATATTCACATTCATCTGTATGGAGTGTAAGTTGACTCACCTTACTCTGAATTCATATTGATCTAAAGCACTACCACAAGCTTCCATCTCAATGTGAAAGGCAAAACTTTCTATGTTAAAAAGCAATTTCTCACTTCCTTGAAAGCAACCTATGAAAATATTGCCCTTCTGATCTGCAATGAACACCATCAAATAAGAGTCCTTTATACCAACTGTTTCCTGCAGAATTTGCTCATCAAATGCTCCCTCTGACAGGAAAAGGATTGTGTGGGACCTGTGTGGTCCGCAGCAGGAGAGGGGGAGCCGCACTGAATTCACTAGATAAGGAACTACGCAAAGACAGGGTTTAGGTCTTACTTTTCTTTATTTCGCCCACAGTGCCCAGCACAGTGCTCTCCATGCCAGGAGCCTAATGCCTGTTTATTGCTTAGAGACTCATGGAAGCCCAGAGCCATGAGGAGGCTTAGAAAAGAGCATTGGTTCTGGGGCCAACCTAGTTCAAATTCAAACTTCACCAGATTATCAGTGGTGCAACCTTGGACAGATAAGTTCACCTGGGACTCAGTTTCGCATCTGCAAAATGGGGGTAAATGATAATAGCTACAGCACAGGATAGTTGAGGGTGTGGAATGAGTTAATGTGTATAAAGCCCTTAGGACTTCTCAATAAATGTCAACCTTTATTATTATTATTATTATTATTATTATTATTATTATTATTATTATATTAATTTCTACTTTTTCAAGATTCCCTCAGGAATGCCATCCAAGTCATAATTCCTTTCCATTCCTTTTACCAAGGAGTAATAGTCATAATACTGAACAACCAAAACTGAACCAGGCACCAGCAGTTAAACAGGGACCCCCGGCATGCCAGAGTTAACCCTTTAGCTGCTGGGTTGTGGGGAAGTCCAAGGGAACCGAGGTGCCAAGCAATAGGGCTCTTGGGGCAGTGCTTGTTTCATACCAGCCAGTATGGAGGTATTTCGATAGCTTAAGACTGGCCTGGGTCAGTGTGCCCTGGGTCTATCGGTTCTGCTTCCCACCTTTGCACCCCCCACATGCAAACCACTGCGCTTCCTAATCACTCCACAGAGCAAACTAGACCTTCTCCTCCAAAACGTATTTCAGTTTCTGAATCCCTACTGAGAGAAGGAAAAGCAAACATAATAGGATTATCAGGATGCGCACAGCAAATTGATATTTGACATATAAATACTCTATTTATGAGCACATTTTAAGAAGAGATATTTTAAATATCAGTTGAATAGAACATGTATGGGAAATGAGGGGTAAACTCCAAGGGATTAAAATAACATCAACCAAGTCATCCGAAAGAAATAAATCAATAACCAAGAAAATTGCTGAATGAACTTTGCTAGCTGCCTGCTGAGAATAAATTTTGTGTGAGAAGAATATGGTCATTAGGGAGGAGCAAGTTTGCCTCTGCTGCAGAAAAGCAGACTGAGAAATAAAAAGTAAACAAAACCTGGAGAAGATTTAAAGACTAGTGACAGCAGAGTTCTGAAGTAAAAAGAATGTGTTGAATGAAATAATTCCCCAATTCTTCGTTTACTGACTTGAACTGAGGTTTCTCCATTTGGTGAAACAACCCGAAGCCTCTATGAGCTAACACGGGATCACAACCAATTCGCCCTTCACATCCAATCAGATCTTTCTCTCTCAGGGGGCCCTTTTGTAGGTTCCTCAGAGATTTCTCTTCTGGGAACATCCTTTGGGACTTCCCATGACACGGGAAATGCATCTGACTAGCTCTTCCTGATTCTTCTGTCAGCCCCTCGGAGTCTGGTAATTAACCCTGTTCACTTTCAACAGATATTCTGAAGGCACGTGCAGGAGGCTGGGGGCTGCAAAACCAGTGTTTGATCACCTCATTTGCACGTGCTGCATGATGGATGGAACCTCTTATTCTGGAGTGGGACACTTGCCTTGCTTGGCTTTTGGCCTTGGGGCATCAGCCCAAAAAAGTGAAAAAAAAAAGTTTTAGGGTCACAGCAAAATTGAAGGGAAGGTGCAGAGGTTTCCCGTTTACCCCTCTGACCACCCAAGCCTCCCCCATAATCAACATCCCCCACCAGAGTAGTACAGCTGGCACAGTGACGAATCTATATTGACACAATCATCACTCAAAGTCCACAGTTTACATTAGGGCCCAGTCTTGGGATGGTACATTCTATGAGTTTGGACAAACGTGTAACGGCAGATATTCATCATTATAGTATCATAAAGAGCATTTTTACTGCCTAGAAACCCTCTGTGCTCTGCTGATTCTTCTTTCTCCCCCTAACCCCAACCCTGGCAGCCACGGATCTTTTTATTGTCTCCATAGCTTTGCCTTTTCCAGGATGCTATCTAGTAGTCGGAATCATATAGTATGTGTAGCCCTTCCAGGTTGGCTTCTTTCACTTAGTAAAATGCATTTACCTTTCTTCCATAGCTCATTTCTTTCTTAGCCCAGAAAACTATTCCACTGTTTAGATACAGTACAGTTCATTTATCAGTTCACCTACTCAAGGGCATCTTGGTTGCTTCCAAGTTTGGGCAATTATGAATAAAGCTGCAATAAACACCTGTGAGCATGTTTTTGTGTGGACATGTTTTCAACTCCTTTCGGTAAATACCAAGGAGCAAAGTTGCAGGGTCCTATGGTAAGAGTATGTTCCATTTTGTAAGAAACTGCCAAATTAGGTTTCCAAGTGGTTCTGTCGTTTTTCATTTTCATTGTCAGTGAATGGAAGTTCCTGCAGCTCCACATCCTCACCAGCATTCGGTGTTCTCAGTGTTTTAGACTTCGGCCATATTAGTCAACATGTAGTGGCCTCTCATTTATTTTTTTGCTTTGCATCTCCTAATGACATATATGGAGCATCTTTTCATATACCTATCTGCCAACTGTATATCTTCTTTGATGAGGTCTCTGTTAAGGTCTTTGGCTCAATTTTAATTGGGTTGTTTGTTTTCTTTTTGTTGAGTTCTAAGAGTTCTTTGTAAATTTTGGATAACAGCCCATTATCAGTGTATCTTTTGCAAATATTTCTCCCAATATGTGGCTTGTCATCCCATTCTCTTACCAATTATTTCTTTTGTAGACCGTGCCTTTGGTGTTGTGTCTAAAAAGTTATCACCGTACCCGAGGTTATCTAGGCTTTCTCCTGTGTTACCTTCTAGGAGTTTCATAGTTCTGCATTTTGCATTTAGGTTGGTGATCACGCTGAGGTAATTTAGTGAAGGATGCAGGTCTGTGTTGATCTGTTGTTGTGGCTGTTATTGAGCATGTGGATATCCAGTTGTTCCAGGACCATTTGTTGAAGAGGCTGTCTATGCCTCACTGTACTGCCTTTGCTCTCTTCTCAAAGGTCAGTAGGAAATATTTATGTGGGTCTATTTATGGGCTCTCTATTCTGTTTCTTCCATGTCTCTGTTCTTTAACCATCACCACATTGTCTTGATTACTGTAGCTTTAGAGTAAGTCATTAAGTTGGGCAGCGTTAGCCCTCCAATGTTGTTCTTCTCCTTCAGAGTCGTGTTGACTATTCTGGGTCTTCTGTCTCTCCATGTAAATCAGAATCAGTTTGTTGATATCCACAAAATAACTTGCTGAGATTTTGACTGGGATTGCATTGAATCTTTAAATAAAGTTGGGAAAAACTAACATCTTAACAATGTTGAATCTTCCTATCTATGAACATGAAATACCTCTCCATTTATTTATTTATCTTTTTATTTTTTTCATTAGAGTCTTGTAGCTTTCCAAGTATAGATCTTGCACATATTTTATTATATTTATACCTAAGCATTTCATTTTGGGGGGTGCTAATTGATATAAATTGTACTGTGCTTCTAATTTCAAATTTTACTTGCTCATGGTTGGTATATGGAAAAGCAATTGATTTTTGTATAATAATCTTGTATCCTACAATATTCCTATAATCACTTATTAATTCTAGAAAGGTTTTTTGTTGATGTTGATTCTTTTGGATCCTTTACATAAACAATCTTGTCATTTGCACACAAAGACAATTTTATTTCTTTCATCCCAGTCTGTGATACCTCTTATTTCTTTTCCTTGTCTTATTGAATTAGCTAGAATGTATAGTATGATGTTAAAAAGAAGTGTTGAGAGGAGACATCCTACTCTGCTTTTAGTGAGAAAGCTTCAAGTTCCTCACCATTAAGTGTTACTAGCTATAGGTTTTTTAAAGATATTTTTTTAACATATTTTATTGATTATACTATTACAGTTGTCCCATCTCCTCCCCCCACTCCCCTCCCTGCACACCCCTTACCCCCACACTCCCCCTCTTTAGTTCATGTCCATGGGTCATATATATGAGTTCTTTGGCTTCTACATTTCCTATACTATTCTTAACCTCCCCCTGTCTATCTTCTACCTACCATTTATGCTTCTTATTCC